>JABTXL010001671.1:10435391-10486374 GCA_025134845.1 Neodon shergylaensis
TGCTAATACCTCTGTGTATTCTCCCTTATTCTACATCTCTCTCACATCCCCATCAGTGCTGACATTTTTTTTTCTTCCTCTCTGAAGATGGAAACTAGCTCATAATTGAGTATAATAAAGGGTTATTTATTTAGGAGTAGACTTATAAATCATAGTCCTCTACACAAATGGAGAACAGGAACTAAATTCAGAAGCCAGAAGAGAGAGTGAGCGAGCACTTTACATCAACATTTTTAGTATAAGAGGCCACACCCAAGTGGACTGGTATCCTAAAGGCTACTTGGTGAAGGAGTTCCTACAGCATCTCCCCTTCTGTTTAAATGAGAGAGTTCTACAAAACTATATACAATAAGAACAAATATCAAGTATAGAAATTAGATTTTCGGCCAGCATAATCAATATCAAGAAAGAAGCATATGATAAATGTTTTAATAATAATCCTATCTTAAGGTATCTAAGTCTTGTAATAGAATTAACTTAGCCAAGTCATGAGAGGAAAGTAACTATGACTATCTAATCTTCAACCGCACTGAAGACCTGAGAAAGGAAATATTGCTTGAGTAAGCAGAACAATCAGGCAACTTCTAAAACATGTAATAAATGAGAGAGGCAACTGGTTACCTGGGCAATCACTCAAAGTCTCATTTGCAATGTTGGAGCAACCAAATTTGGTTAAGACCTAGAGTAACTGACAGCATTTTCATGGGCAGAAAATTTTGAAAAACTGTTTTACTCTGTCTTGACAAGATTTGACAATCCCTTTTCTTGTATCCTGTTTGTCCTGTCTACACACCATGCATTTTGTCAGTGGTGAAGGCATAGGCAGTTCCTTGCCGAAAGACAAGTTTTGCCAAGAAGAAAACAAGCTCTAATTGGTGTCTTCAGTGCTCAACATGTCTTAGGAATAGATTGGTGCTACCAGGAGCAAATGTGTCTCATTGTCATGAAAAGTCTAAGTTCTTAAAACATTTTATATCCATACTCTGTTAGTCTTTGAAAGGTTTGAAGAATAACTATCCATCTGAAATATATTTCTGTACATCTAGAAAACCTAACCAACACGACTATAATCTTCACTATTATAGATTACTATCTATTAATCTACATTTCTTAATTATATGTTATATATTTAAATGAGCTACACAAACACAATACCTTAATTAAGAGCAGAAATATACATATAACAAAATCAACTTTAGCATGAGGAATAGGCTAGTTGGGGTTTCTGTCCAGCCAGTAAGTCTCAAAGAAAATCACACAGAGGTCTCCATAAGTTATAAAGTGATTAGCTTTATAATCACTGAGCCATTAGCTCAGGCTTCTTATTAATTCTTGTAATGTATATTAACCCACTATTCTTATCTATGTTAGCCACATGACTCAGTACCTTTTTCAGTGGGGCAGGACACATCCTGTTTATTCAGTGTCTGAACAGAGTTTAGGCATAATTTTGAGACTTGGGAGAGGTCTCACTGTAAGTCACAATAAATCACAAAATCTGTCCTGTGAATTAGCTTCTTTCTTCTCTCAAAAGAAAGTAGGTCAAGAGTTTATGAGAATATCCATTTATTTATGTACTAGCAAAGCAGAGAGGTAAGTTGATTTACTCAAAACCACACAATTGTTCAAAAATGGATGGAACTAGAAAACATCATTTTGAGTGAGGTAACCCAGGCACACAAAGACAAGTATCACATGTACTAACTCATAAGTGATTTTAAATATAAAGCAAAGAAAATCAATGCACAAATCACAATCCCCGAGAACTGAGACAACAATGAGAACTAGGAGAGACATGTGTAGATCTAATCTACATAGATAGTAGAAAAAGACAAGATCTCCTGAGTAAATTGGGAGTATGGGGACTTTGAGGGAGGGCTGAAGGGGGTGGGGAGAAACAAGGAAGGGAGAAGAGAAAAATGTAAATCTCAATAAAAATCAACAAAAATGTTCTGGAATTTATAATCATGCCTGCCTTCTTTGGAAACCTACTATCAATAAAACAAAACATGAAACTTGAAATTATTTTTAATTTTCCTACTAGAAAACTGAGTTCAAACTGAAAACTGAATGGCTAGCCTGAGTTGTGTTTCTGGAACATCTCAGAAGCAGGAAGAACCATCTAGGCTTTTCTATTTTTGAGAATACAATGCATATATAATCTAGTTTAAAACATGCAGGACATATTTTGATAATCTGTTTGCTACTCCCTTTCCTGTTGTCATGCTGATTTGAATTGAGAACAGTATATGGTAAGTGGTTGGCCCAGGACAATAGGGACATAGGTGGAAAAAAGTTACCACTGGATAAAAAAAGCAGTGAGTTTAGGCATAATTTTGAGACTTGGGATAGGTCTCACTGTAAGTCACAATAAATCACAGAATCTGTCCCATGAATTCAAAAGTATGTGAAAGTTCTATGCAATACTTAAGCATTTACTTTAAAAGACAGTCCAATTGTGAATTGCATGATCTTTCCCCCACTTTTTAATTGAATTTTTTTTTTCGTATGAAAGATATTCTCATCTCTCTATCTCTAAATCTTTCCCATTTCCCCACCTATAGAATAGGGGCTATGGAAAGAGCTGAGTAATAATTCATTGTGTAAAGATACCACATTTTCAAACTTTTGCTATTTGCAAATGACATGATAGGATACATAAGTAGCCCCAGAATTTTACCAGAGAACTGCTAAACTGATTAATGTGGCAGAAACAATATCAACTAAAAAAATCAGCAGCCCTCTATATACAAATGATAAGTGGGCTGAGAAAGAAATCAGGACACTGGTGTGGGCCTGAACCAGCTACCTAGGCTGGAGTGGGCCTGAAAAAGCAAGCTCCTCAGGAGCAGGAGCTGATCTAGTCCCAGCACATTGGCAGATCAGGATTGAGACAGCGACCTGGTCCAGAACATACCTGAGACAGTGAACTCCACTGGAACAGGTACAGGGGAGCAACCGATGAGTGAGTGAGCCAGAGTCAGAGATTGTTGAGAATTCAGACATGAATCTGGGACTTTCACAAGAGTAGACCTAAGCCAGAACCCCTGTGTGTCTGAGAGTGAGTCTAGGACCTCTGAGGAACTAGGCCTGAGCCAGGACCTCTGCAGGTCTGGGTGTGAGTCTGGAACCTCAGAGGGAGTAGGCCTGAGCTAAAGCCTCTGTGGGCCCAGGAATTGGTCTGGGACATCAAAGGGAATAGGCAGAAACCAGAAACACCTGTGGGCCCAACTGTGAGTCTGGGACATCTGAGGAACAACCTGAGCCTGGGAACTCCAAGGTAGTAGTCCAGAGCTGGAGAATTTTGCAGGACCAACTCCAAGCCAGAGACCTCTTCAGGAGTGGATCCAGACCACTATTTACAGAAACAGGTCAAAACCAGTAACCTAGTCCAAAGTAGGCTTGAGATAGCAAACTTCAAGGGAGTGGAGCAAAGCCTGGGAGCACTGTGCAATCTCCAGGAACACAGAATGGCCAATGGGATAACTAGAACCAGTCAGTGCCATGCACCACAAGGAACAACCATCTGAGCTTTGGATTCACTGGCACCTAGAAGATTAATAAAAAAAAATCACAGATAGCCCCAACCACAACTATTAGAGGAAAAGATGAGTAGAAAAGGTAAGAACACATGTAACACCACAAAGAGCAGCATGACACAAGAAAAACTTAAAACCCCTACAACAAGAAGACTGGAACAATGAAATATAGATAAATCAGAAGAAAATGACCTAAAAATAATTTCAATTTGAAACTCATAAAGAGGAAATGAGAAATTCCCTCAAATAAATGTAGGGGAAAAAAAACAAATTGGGAAGACATCAGAAAATGCCTTAAAGAAAACCAAGAAAAAGCAATCAATCAAATGAAAGAAACTATTCAAGACTTAAAACCTGAAATAGAGACAATAGAGAAAACACAAACTCAGGGGATTATAGAAACAGAAATCATGAAAAAACAACCAGGAACCAAAAACACAAATATGAACAGCAGAATACAGGAGATGGAAAAAAGAATCTAAAGCGCTGAAGATACAAGAAGAAATAGACTCAACAGTCAAAGAATATATTAAATCTAACAAAAGCTTACCCAAACTATCCAGGAAATATGGGACACCATGAAAAGGCCAAATCTAAGAGTAATAGGTTTAGAAGAAGGAGAATTTCAAATCAAAATCACAGAAAATATATTTAACAAAATCCTAGAAGAAAACTTTCCCAACCTAAAGAAAGATAGGTCTATGAAGATACAAGAAGCTTACAGAACACCAAATAGACTGGATCCAAAATAAGTCCCCTCACCACATAATAATCAAAACACTAAACATACAGAGTAAAGAAAGTATAGTAAGAGCCGCAAAGGAAAAGAACCAAGTGACTTATAAAGGCAGACTTATCAGAATTATACCTGACTTCTCATTGGAGACAATGAAAGCAAAAGGTCATGGTCAAGCATTATGCAGACATTAAAAGAGCATGGATCCCAGCCCAGACTACTATACCCAGCAAAACTTTCAATCACCATAGATGGACAAAGCAAGATATTCTATGATAAAACCAGACTTATCTAATAACTAGACACAAACCCAGCCCTACACAAAACACTAGAAGGAAAATCCAACACAAAAGTAGTTGGCTACACCAATAAAAGCACAGACAATTGATGGTCTCATAGCAACAAATCCCAAAGAAGGAAAAAAACACACAAATCAACATCACCAACAATGAAAACTAAATTAACAGTAGGTAGCAGTCACTGGTCATTAATATCCCTTAATGTAAATGGGGTTAACTCACCTATAAAAAGGCACAGGATAACAGATTGGATACAAAAACAGAATCCACCCTTCTTCTGCATACAAGAAATACATCTCAACCTCAAAGACAGACATCATCTCAGAGTAAAGCTTGGGAAAAATATTCCAATCAAATGGGTCAATGAAACAAGTGAGTGTAGCTATCCTAGTACCTAACAAAACAGACTTTAAACTAAACTCAATCAAAAGTGACAAAAAAGGTAGTTTCATATTAGTAACAGGAAAAAATCCATCAAGAAATGGCAATACTGAGTATCTATGCCCCAAATAGAAGGACACATTCATATGTAAAAGAAACACTTCTAAAGCTTAAATCATACATTAAACCCCACACACTAAGAGTGGGAGACTTCAACACTCCCCTCTCATCACTGGACAGGTCAGTCAGACAAAAAATTAACACAGAAACGGGAACTAACAGTTATTATAAGTCAAATAGACTTAACAGACATCTAAAATTTATGGGACACAGTGAAAGCGGTGTTAATAGAAAGTTTATAGCACTAAATGTCTATATAAAAAAGCTCAAAAAAATCCCATACTAGTGAATTAACAGAACACATGAAAACATTAGAACAAAAGAAGTAAACTCACCTAAGAGAACTAGAAGGCAGGAAATATCAAAATAATCAAATTGAGAGCTAAAATCAACAAAATAGAAATAAAGAAAATACTACAAAGAATAAATGAGACAAAGAGTTGGTTCTTTGAGAAAATCAACAAAATAGACAAACCTTTATCCAAACTAACTAAAAGGCAGTAAGAGAATATCCAAATTAACAAAATCAGATATGAAAAGGGGGACATAACACACACGGAGAAAATACAGAGGATCATAAGGTCATATTTTGAAAACCTGTACTCCACAAAATTGGAAAACTTAAAGAATATGGACAACTTTCTGGATTAATATCATTTTACCAAAATTAAATCAGAACAGATAACCAAATGAAACAGACCTATAACTGCTGGAGAAATATAAACAGTCATCAAAAGTCTCCCAACCAAAAAAAGCCCAGGACCAGATGGTTTCAGCTCAGAACTGTGCAAAACTTTCAAAGAAGAACTAATACCAATACTCCTCAAATTATTCCATACAATAGAAACAGAAGGAACATTGTCAAACACTTTTAATGAGGCTACAATTACCCTGATACCCAAACCACAGAAAGATATTACTAAGAAAGAGAATTACAGACCAATCTCACTCATGAACATTGATACAAAAATACTAAGTAAAATATTGGCAAATTAAATCCAAGAATACATCAGGACCATCATCCACCATGATTAAGTTGGCTTTATCCCAAAAATACAGGGATGATTCAACATAGGAATATCTGTCAACATAATTTTTGATATAAACAAACTGAAAAATAAAAACCACATGGTCATCTCATTAGATGCCAAAAAAAAAAGCTTTTGACAAAATACAACATCCCTTCATGATAAAGGTCTTGGAGAGAACAGGAATACAATGAACATACCTAAACATAGTAAAGGTAATATACAGCAAGCCAACAGCCAACCTCAAACTAAATGGAGAGAAACTTCCAGCAATCCCATTGAAATCAGGAACAAAACAAGGTTATCCATTCTCTCCATACCTATTCAATATAGTTCTTGAGGTCCTAGCTAAAGCAATATGACACCAAAAGAATAAAGAGAATACAAATCAGAAAAGAAGAAGCTGATGATTATGATAGTTTACTTAAGCAACCCCAAAAATTTTACTAAGAAACTGCTACAGATCATAAACACTTTCAGTAATGTAGCAGGATACAAGATTAACTAAAAAAAATCAGTATACCTCCTGTACACAGATGATAAAAGGTCTGGAAAGAAAATAGAGAAACAACAGCCTTCACAATAGCCACAAATATCACAAAATATCTTGTAGTAACCCTAACCAAACAAGTGGAAGACATGCATGACAAGGACTTTAAATCTTTGAAGAAAGAAATTGAAGAAGACACCAGAAAGTGGAAAGATTTCCCATACTCTTGGGTAGGTAGAATTAACATAGTAAAAATAGCAATCTTACCAAAAGAAATCTACAGATTCAATGCAATGCCCATCAAAACCCCAGCAAAAATTCTTCACAGATCTCAAAAGAACAGTACTCAACTTCATATGGAAAAGCAAAATACTCAGGATACCCAAAACAATCCTGTACAATAAAGAACTTCTAAAGGCATCACAATCCCTGACTTCAACCTCTACTACAGAGCTACAGCACTGAAAACAGCCTGGTATTGGCATATGAACAGACAGAAAGACCAATGGAACTGAATCGAAGTATTGAATATTAATCCACATACCTGCAAACACTCGATTTTTGACAAAGAAGCAAAAAATATCAAATGGAAAAAAATACAGTGTATTAAACCAATTGTTTTGGCAAAACTGGATACCAACATGTAGAAGAATGAAAATTGACCCATATCTATCACCATGCACAAAACTCAAGTTCAAATGGATCAAAGACCTCAACGTAATGCCAACCACACTGAACCTTATAGAAGAGAAAGTGGGAAGTACACTTGAATGCACTGGCACAGGATACCACTTCCTCAATATAACCTCAGCAACACAGACACTGAGAGAAACAGTTAATAAATGGGACCTCCAGAAACTGAAAAGCTTCTGTAAAGTAAAGGACACGGCCAACTAGACAAAATGATAACCTACAGAATGGGAAAAGATCTTCACTAACCCCACATCAGACAGAGGTCTGATCTCCAAAATATACAAAGAGCTCAAGAAATTGGACACCAAAAGATCACATAATCCAAAAAAAAAAAAAAAAACCAAAAAAAAAAAAAACAGAGTAAAGACCTAAACAGAGAACTCTCAACAGAGGAATCTAAAATGGCTGAAAGACACTTAAGGAAATGTTCAACATCCTTAGTCATCAGAGAAATGCAAATCAAAACAACGCTTAGATCCCACCTTACACCTGAAAGAATGGCCAAGATCAAAAACACTGATGACAACTTATGCTGGAGAGGTTGTTGGGTAAAGGGAAAACTTCTGCATTGCTGGTGGGAATGCAAGCTGGTACAACCCCTTTGGATGTCAGTGTGGTGATTTCTCAGAAAATTAGGAAACAACCTTCCTCAGGACCCAGTAATACCACTTTTGGGTATATATTCAAATGATGCTCAATTGTGCCACAAGGACATGTGCTCAACTACGTTCATAGCATCATTGTTTTTCATAGCCAGAACCTGGAAACAATCTAAATGCCCCTCGAACAAAGAATGGATAAGGAAAATAAGGTACATTTACACAATGGAGTACTACATAGCAGAAAATAATGATACCTTGAATTTTGTAAGAAAATGGATAGAACTAGAAAACATTTTTTTGAGTGAGATAACCCAGACACAGAAAGACAAGTGTCACATGTACTCACTCATAAGTACTTTTTAAACATAAAGCAAAGATAACCCCAGCCTACAAATCACAATCCCAGAGAACTTAGACAACAATGAGGACAGTAAGAGAGACATACATAGATCTAATCTACATGGGAAGTAGAAAAAGACAGTATCTCCTGAGTAACTTGGGAGCATGGGGACATTGAGGGTTAAAATGGAGCAGAGAGGCAGGGAGGGGAGCAGAGAAAAATGTAGAGCTCAATAAAAATCAATAAAAAAGAAAAAGAAAGAAAAAATATAAAGAAATCAGGGAAATATTGCCCTTTACAATAGCCACAAATAACACAAAATATCTTGGGGTAAATATAACAAATTAAATGAAAGACCTGTATGAAAATAACTTTAAGTCTTTGAAAAATGAAATTAAAGAAGATATCAGAAAATGGAGAGATCTCCCATGCTATTGGACAGGTTGGATCAACATAATAAAAATGGCAATCTTTCCAAAAGTAATGTAGAGATTCAATGCAATTCTAATTAAAATCCGAACACAATTCTTCATGGGACTAGAGAGAACTATACTCAACTTCGTATGGAAAAGCAAAAAAAAAAAAAAAAAAAACCCAGGATAGGCAAAACTATCAGGTTGAGGTTCTTGATTCTGTTTTAGTTCAGTTTTCTTCACGGTGATAGTATGGATCTCTTTGCATTTTTCTACATGTAGCTATGCAGTTTGAATAGGAGCGTATGTTGAAGGTGCTGACTATGAGTGTGTAACATTCTAATAGCTTACTGGTATCTAGGTATCATCTTACCTAAAAGGCAGGGGAATATAATCTCCCCACCAGAGAACATGGTGCTAAACTCTTCTGTAGACATTAGGTATTCAAAAAAGAGGATGGCTGTTCAAGTGAACAAAGTTTTGTTATGGTCTACTGATTCCCATATATAATTTTAATGTGGTTTGGGTATTCTGACACATCATGTTGAAATTTGGTTCTGTTATGAGATATCCAAGGGCAAAACTAGTCTGACAAATCATGTTGAATCTTGGAGCCATTATGAAATAACGAATGGTAAAACTAGATTGGGTCTAGAAGTAGTTAGACCAAAAGGGATTTAATAGAATGATACTTCATTTATGAAGTTAATAGAGTAATGACTTTTCTCTTTAGCATATGTGCTATAAAAAATCAGCTTAGATTGCCTTTTTAGGTATTTCCTGTATCGTTCCATATAATGACCCGACATTTTGCATTACTCACTATTTCATTATGTTCTTTGCACCATGGATGAGCTGATTGACCTTTGATCAGTCATTCTTTATTGTTCATCTCCTCTGACTGGTGCAGTGTGGAAACAACACAAAATGAGGTACGGCCTTAAAGAAGTGAATGTTCTAGTTTTCCTTCCCGTACTGTGCTCTTTCATTGGCTCACTATTAGTAAACCCTCCATAAGCCTGACATTTGCATAAGGGATCCTGGCTCAATTCTTTTTAACTGCTGCTTCCTATTGTTAAATTTGCTTATCTTTTCACAATCCTATTGCTGATTCTTTTTCTGTTAATTGTAGCTATAATTGATTCTGTGGAGTATTATTTTCCAATCATTTAATTCTATTACTCTGTTCATACAACAACAACAATAACAATAACAACAATAATAAACAGTGATTTGAGCAAAGGTAAATATATTTTTGTTACATTGTTTTAGTGTCCCAGGAAGTAGCATTCATTTTTTAATCTCTAGTTTTCCTTGTTTTAGGTCTCAAATTTTATTAGGTGAGCCACACTTTCATTGACTATGCTTTGGGTTGTGATTTAAGTGTATATTCCAGAATTATTTATTCAATCTTAATCCACAGACTCTTATGTTAATATGTTAATATAATTTGGATGTATCCTTTGGGAAGTAATTACTCTTCATGAATGTAGGATGCCTAGCAATACACTAGAAACTTCATTAAAAAATCAATAGCCTTGGACAAGTACACAAGCTCTCTTTTATCACATACTGCCCTATACCTTCTCGAGGCTATATAGAGGCTGTCAGAAAGACTGTCATTACCATATGCAAGCCCTCAAAGTTGAAATTCTAAGAGCACTTTCTACCCTTTCAGAAAACTTGGATTCAATTTCCCTGAACTCACATAATAGTTTATAACTAGTTCTACAGCATCTAAGGCAGTCTTGTGGCCTCTACAGGCACTCTCAGATACACATGTAGTGCATACACATACATTTAGGTAATCAGTCACACATATAAGTGAATACGAAAGAGAGAAGGATAAAGATGGAATTGATAATATACTTAAAAATGCAAGAGTTTAATTTTTGAACATACAAGGTTAACATTTCACTCCCATCTCTCACTTTCCTTTCATCTACTGTCATTTCTGGAATATTTTCCTAAATTCTTATTTTACTCTAGACCAAATCAAGACAAGTATTATATACTCTAATGCTATGGAATATAACTCAAATTGACATTACACTAAATATCTTCCTGTGAAATGACATATTTATTATAAATTTATTATAGCAGGTAAAAGATTGTAATACTCAGTTTCTCTATCTACAGATTGAGGAAATTGAAGATATTAATATTTCTGACCACACAAGATTTTATAAGAAAGTAATATACATAAGACATGGTTTCCTACATGAAAACCTACTTAAAATGTTACTGTTTATTGCCTACCATAGCCATTTTTGATATTACATTAAGAGTTTGAGTTTGTGATACATGGTTTCTATTAACTTTGTTACAGACTGGACTATTTTTAGTCACATAACAATCTTTAGCACATATGCCCACTTCCCATCCTGATCTCCCAAATCGTCATACCATAAGACTAAAATGTACTAAAATGTGGTAGATACATATTTTATCATATTATTGTGTTAATATTATTTTGTTCCATTCATTCATATTCTCAGAACTTTATTTGGATTCACATTTGAAGAAGATAAAATTTAGATTTCTGAGGAATCATTGTAAGTACAGAATCAATGGGTTTAACAAAAATAAAATGTTAGTAAAAGCTTTAAAGAAAAATCTAGACTGAGTAGGTGAAAGACTAAGAGAGAGTTTATATCAGCTTGATAGATGCAATCAAGGAAAAACAGAAAACAAGAGCAAAGCAAAAAGATTACAGAATAAGGAACAGACAAAATTGAATCAAAGGAAGGAAATTAAGTCAGAAGTAGAGGAAATCAGAAGGTCTGTTGGTGAGTTGGAATGTCAGAGTCCTGGCAGGAACAGAGCCCATGAAGTCTGTTTCTTAGAGAAAAATAAGATTATAATCCTAATAGTACGACATACTGAAAGAAATTCTAAAGCTATTGTAACTCAAGTATCCCATTTCCTAAAGAAAGAATCAGATGCTGTTAATGGAAAAACATATTATGTTCCCAAGGCCTCATTAGGTTGTTGTCCAATAAGAATAAAGCCAGAATTTCTTAGTGATTGGTTCTACTTGATTATTTCTGATAAAAGACCTTAATCAAAAGGAGTGATTTGATATAACAGATAAATGAGGCATAAGATTAACAAATTAGATCAACTGAGCATTAAAAAAGATAATCATTAATAAGTCTTGTTTTAAAAAGTTAGTTGGCATCATTTATAATTACAGAAAAGTAGGAAACAATATAATTATGCAGTCATGGTAGTATGCCTATATAATTATGATGCAACTAGAAGATATCGTTTAAAATTCATTGCCTAAAAGATTAGCATAGCAACAAAATGTTACATGCTATCAATGGAGAAAGTACTAAATGCAAAATTGTAGCATATGTATAATGCCAATTATGTACAAAATATTAATGGAGATACATAGAAGAAATACACCTGAATATGCTATGCATTCCTCATTCTATTTTCTTTTGAAATATTAGCAATAGTGGGTTGTAATTAAGTCACTCTCAGTACTCTTTTCATTCACAACACTCCATTCCTCTTTCCATGGTAATCCCCTTTATCCTGATTCTAATTGATATATATATATACTGGATTTTGGGTCCTTTTGCTTCAATGTGGCAATTTTGATGGGCCAATCAAGCTCTAGACCTTCCTGTGATATAGGTTGAAAATTAAGATGTAAGTTATATACAGCCCAGCTGTCGACCTATCCAGATTTGTTTCTTTTATCCCTTTCACTGTTTTTATATCCAGGATCATTGCCTAACCAATATTCTACAAATATACCAGTGTATCAAAATATACTGCCCATGAAAAATGCCAGAGAATGGGCACTCCTTGAAGAGAAATAGGATTTGATTTGTAAAAGATAATAAAGAAATATCCTAAGCAAAATTATTAACACATGAATATAGTCATAAATTTGAATGGAAAGAAAACCAATTTGGATATATTGATCAAATTTGTAAAGTCAGAAAGATTTAGAAGACGAATTCAAACATCAGTTTCCCTGATAATGAAGCCGGTATTTATTTCTTTGTTTAGAGAAATTACGTGTCTTTGTTTTGTAAAATGCAAATATTCCACTTAACATTAATCATGAAACCTTAGCTATGCTAATATAAACATGAGTTATGAGTGTTTGAATTGATTCCTTAGTTGTATATGATGTTGTTCTTAAAGTAAATTTGAGTATCGTAGTGATTTTAAGTATAGTCAATTATTTTTTTTATTTAATTGTTTGTGTGTCTTAGTAGGAAATATTTGGAAATCATGAATACACCATAATTATTTGAATTTATGCATACATAGATACTTGCTATATTTAGTCTTTGATTGTTCATGTTATTAGTATAAAAATAGAAATTTTAAGTTTTTAATTATATAGATACTTTTTATGAATCTTTCTACAGTGCACTGGAAAATTATTCAAAATTGCTCTTGGTACAGTTTAAAAAAACTAATCTGGATATAGAAGAAAAGCCCTCCTAAAATTTCAGACTAAACCAGTATTTCCCGCAGTCCTCAGCAACTTGAAACACTTCTCCTGGGTTTATTCATTTGTTCTTCTCATTCTTCTAACATTTCATTAATCCAAAGAGTAATTTGGCTTACTTCACATAAAAATTACTGTGCTGATCATTTGGAAGTAGTACTATAAAATGTCTTCTTAGGAATAGTGAGAGAATGTTCAATAGATGAGGAGAATGAGGTACAAATGAGGGGGAAGGTAGGATGAATGATAAATAATACTAAAGCTATTTGAAAAAGCATCTTGTCACACATGCCAGAAGGTCAGGTTGGTTACCCAGGAGTTTCCACACCCTTTCTATTCCCACAGAATTAATGCTCAGGGTCTCCCCTAACTGTGCTGCATCTTTCCCTAGATTACCCCACTCCCTCAACTTTCCTCCATACCTCTGTTCTCTATTTGACCACTAACTCAGAAAGATACTCCCATTGAACCACAGGCCATGCCTACCTGCAGACCAGCTAGGCTACACATGAACCTTCTACTACTCTTTCTCTTTCCCTCGACCCAGTTCTCAGGGTCACCTCTAGGATTGAAACTAAATGTCTTCTCTGGCCTTCCCTTCTCCCAGCCTCCAACAACAGCAAGCACTCCCCATGCTGAGCAGGATAGTAAAACAGGTAACATGTAGCCTGCAGTGGACACACTGTTGCGGGAAGTCCTTCCGCTCCTCCAGCCAATAACTGGAGATACCAGCCCATTGGGACGTGGTCTCTCTCCCTTTAAAAAAGCGGCCACTTCCCTCCTGGCTCTCTCTTTGCTTTCTGCTCCAGTTCTGATGACTAGACTTCTTCATGATTGCGCAGAGGGCTATTGTCTGGGACGGTTATCTGTAAGTTTTTTGCCCTTTAAATAAATACCACCCTATTAATCATAATTCCAAACTGGTGTGGCATTGCTTGTGACTTACGCCTTCATCTGGTGCCCAACATTTTGTTTTAGAACCTCCTCCTTCCCCCGCTCGGCTGCCTGCTGCAAGTTCGGCTTGGCGTGAGCCCTCCCTTCCTCAGCCACGGCCTGTGCCTTGTGGCCTGTGCCTTGTGCATGGAGCCAGCAGTTTAATATAAATTATCACGCAGTGGCTTTTCTTGCTGCAGTTCTTTATATTTTCCCTTTAGACACATCAGATTGACTTCAAGTCCCCATGTATCCTATCGTCTGCCTCCCCACATGGATTTAAGCTCCACAGGCCCGCGTAGTCTCTGCCCATGTGGTTCGCTCTTTTCTGAGTCGTTTTAAATCTCCCTGGCAAGCACAGCTCTTAAGTAGCACGAACCAGAGCATGCGGTTGCCAGCTGCTGAAAGCTGCAACCCCTCAGGTGACTCTGTCATGTGGAGGCATACATGGCTTCCGGGTTACTCTTCTCTACCCCTAGATTCTGGGTTTATGATTCCATGTATGGAATTGATTTAATTACATTTACTTTGTTGAGCAACTTGCATTTCCCAGTTATTAACAAATACTAGGCGGACACTGAAACAGGACCCCGTTTTCATCACAACTTGGCAACAGTGCCACCTGCTGGGCAATAGGTAATATGGCAGTTTTCGTTTCCAACACGAATTTTACTGTTTTGGTTACCAATACAATGGGTTATATCATGCAAGGTTTATATGACTATGGGGATAACTTAATTTACTGGTTACTAGGTTTCTGTATTCTTTTGCATATTCTATCATTTAGGAAGAATATGGCACTCTTAAGAACCATACAATCTTTACTAGAAATTCATGCAGGTCAGGAGATTCAGGATTCAAAAGAGACAATAATAAAAAGACTTGAAATGATTGAAGAAATTACTGGAGCTGGTGAACAGAGTAATAAGGCACAAGGACAGGATACAATGCCACCACCAGCTATTAGAACTGGCTTGCCCAGGGTTTTAGCGACATACCCTATACAATTCTGACAAAGCTTCAACTTCTAAAGGCTCAAAGGGAGTCAGAGAAGCTAGATGGATGCCAATAGCAATGAATGATCTCAAAGAAATTAAGCAAGCGATTGTTAATTTTGGCTTGCACTCTGCATATGTAAAGGAAATGATAAGGACTTGGGTTTCTAATGCTAGAGCTACCCCCCATGATTTCCATCAGTTAGTGTCTGCAGTTTTAGATAATGGACCTTCCTTCATGTTTGGAATTTATTTCAGAGAAGAATCCAAACATATGGAACAGCAAGGAAGAGCAAAAGGTGTCGAGGTTTCCCAAGATCAAATTCTTGGTGCAGGAGAATATGCTGATCCACAGGTCCAAGCTCTTTATGACGATAAAGTACTGTGTCTATGTCACCAAGCAGCTTTAAATGCTTGGGATAGGATACAAGATCCAGCAAAAAGGGTTGAATCATATACCAGAATTAGGCAGGGACAGATAGAACCCTTTATTGACTTTTTGCAAAGATTAATTAAGGCTCTGGACATAGGGGTAACAGACCCAGAAGCTAGACGAAAACTTCTTGAATCTCTAGCTTTTGAGAATGCAAACATAGAATGCAAAAAGATAATTGGGCCTTTAAAGTCTAGATCAGCACCTACGGATGAATGGATTCAGCATATGATGAATGTTGAGACGTTTAGCTATAATGATGAATCTTGGGTAGGAGAAGCGATTTCCACAGCAATGAGGAGACATCAAACTGCCAGGTGTTTTAATTGTGGTAAATTAGGACATCTGAAAAGGGACTGCAGGCACAGAATTTCTAGGAATAATATCTCCTCTGGGAATGACAAAATAGGAAACCTCGGCCTTCAAGTATATGTAGGAGATGCGGTAAAGGCTGACATTGGTCCAATGAATGCAGGTCAACAACAGACAGAAAAGGCAACCCGATACCATCAGGAAACTCCTTGAGGGGCCTCTTGCAGGCCCCCAAGCCAACAGTGGCCCAGTCATTCCCAGTCACAGTGGAGAACGTGCCTCACCAAGAAAATTAAAAGCTCCAATTTCTGCTGTAAAAAGTAATACTGGTCTAAATAATGAATTACGCATGGAGGATGAGTCAAAAAACCCAGTAGGACAGAGTAAACGTATATTTTGGCAGACTTCTATTAATGATCAAAGACCAAAGCTAAAAGTCTGTATAAATGGCACTTTTATTGAAGGCTTATTAGACACAGGTGAGGATGTAAGTATCATTACTCCAGAATCTTGGCATCTGAATTGGCCTCTTCAAGAGGTAGATGTTCAGTTCCTGGGAATTGGAACCCTATCTCGTGTAAAACAAAGCACAAGATGGGTTGAATGCATAAGGCTCGAAGGGCAAATAGGAAGACCAAGGCCATATATAGCCAATATTGCAATAAATTTATGGGGCCATGACCTGCTACAGCAATGGAATACCCAGATTAACATTCCTGTAGTTCCAGGAACTCATAATTCTGGGAAGGATAAGATGAGGTATTATGGAACAAGGTCACCAGCCATTGAGGCTGTACAAGAACATACAGCAAATACCAAACTTTTAGAGGTATCAACAGCCCTACCTTTAAAATGGTTAACTGAGAAGCCAATATGGATCAAACAGTGGCCTCTAGCTGAAGATAAATTACAGGCATTGGAACAGCTGGTGCAAGAGCAACTAGATGCTCACAATATTGAAGATTCAATCAGCCCTTGGAATTCTCCTGTGTTTGTTTTAAAAAAGAAATCTGATAAATGGAGAATGGTGACAGATTTAAGAGCTGTCAACAAGGTAATGGACCCACTAAAGTCTGGAATTCCTTTGCCTTCTCTGTTACCAAAAGGATGGCCTCTTATAGTTATTGATTTGAAAGATTGTTTTTTCACTATACCATTATAAGAAAAGGATAGAGAAAAATTTGCCTTCACAGTGCCTACTTATAATAATCCTCAGCCTAATAGGAGATATCAATGGACTGTCCTCCCACAGGGTATGCTCAATAGTCCTACATTGTGCCAATATTTTGTAAGTAAGCCATTGGAAATAATTCGTAAAAAATTCCCCAAGTCCATAATTTATCATTACATGGATGACATCTTGTTATCTGATTCAAACAAAGATATTTTAGAAAGGATGTTTGAAGAAGTAAAGAAAGTCCTGCCTAGGTGGGGATTACAAATTGCCCCTGAAAAGATTGAAAGAGGAAATTCTATTAATTACCTAGGTTACAGAATAGGATTAGAGAAAATTAAAACACAAACGGCACAAATTAGGAGAGACCGGTTAAAGACTCTTAATGACTTCCAAAGATTGTTAGGAGACATTTCTAGTCTACAACCAGCTGTTGGGATAACACCTGATCTAATAGTTCATTTAAACAAAACCTTAGATGGTGATAAAGATTTGAATAGTCCAAGAAAACTGACAGCTGAAGCAGAAAAAGAACTGACAATGGTAGAGGAAAAATTACAGGAGGCACATGTGGATAGGGTGAACCCAAATCTTAGCTGCATCCTAGGCATATTGCCTTCCAGAATTTCTCCTACAGGGATTCTAATGCAGAGGGAAGATATTATTTTAGAGTGGATATTTATACCTAATAAACGAAGCAAAAAAATAAAAACTTACGTGGAAAAAGTCTCTGAATTAATTATAAAAGGTAAGCTGAGACTTCATCAACTAGCAGGTATAGACCCAGCAGAAATTATAGTGCCTTTTACTACCGAAGAAATAAAAAAGTTATAGGAAGACAATGAACCATGGCAAAGAGCTTGTGCTAATTTTTTGGGAGAAATTAATAGCAACTATCCCCAAGGTGGTAGACTTAACCTCATAAAGAGAACTTCTTGGATTCTTCCTAGAATTGTACATGATGCTCCAATAACTGGAGCCTGTACGTTCTATACTGATGCAAATAAATCAGGGAAAGCAGGTTACAAGTCAGATGACTTGAGTAAGGTGGAACAAAGCCTTATAATTCTGTCCAGAAGGCAGAATTATATGCCATTCTTATGGTGCTAAGGGATTTTAAAGAACCTCTTAATATAGTTACAGATTCACAATATGCAGAAAGAGTTATCTTGCATATTGAAACTGCTGAATTTATACCAGATGACACAGAGTTGACTTCATTGTTTATCCAGGTACAAGACACAATCAGGGATAGGCTTTGTCTGATGTACATAACACACATCCGGTTCCATACAGGTCTGCCTGGTCCTCTAGCACAAGGTAACGCTGAGATTGATCAGTTATTAATTGGAAGCGTGTTGCAGGCTTCAGAATTTTATAAAAAGCATCATGTAAATAGTAAAGGCCTAAAGAAAGAATTTTCCTTTACTTGGCAACAAGCTAAGGACATTATAAAGAAATGTCCTACTTGTTCTTTCTATAATCAAACACCGTTCCCTGCAGGGAATAACCCAAAGGGTACTAAGAGAAATGAAATGTGGCAGATGGATGTGTTCCACTTTATGGAATTTGGTAAATTAAAATATGTACACCACACCATAGACACGTATTCAGGTTTTCAATGGGCTACTTCCCTGAGCTCAGAAAAGGCTGATTCAGTAATCACACATTTATTGGAAGTTATGGCCATCATAGGTATACCTGCACAAATAAAAACAGATAATGGTCCAGCATATGTATCTAAGAAAAGGAAACGCTTTTTTGATTATTATAATATAAAACACATTACAGGTATACCAAATAATCCTACAGGTCAGGCAGTTATAGAAAGATCAAATAGTACTATAAAGGATATGCTGAACAAACAGAAAGGGACCGAAAATACCACCAGAAATAGATTACATAATGCTTTATTAACCTTGAATTTTCTTAACGCTAATGAGAAAGGAACAACAGCAGCAGAAAGACATTGGATAATGGAAAAGTCTACTGAACTAAATCAACCAATTTATTTCAAAGATATGCTGACCTCTCAATGGAAGCCAGGAGATATGCTACGTTGGGGAAGGGGTTTTGCTCTTATTTCCACAGGAGAAGAAAAATTGTAGATACCATCAAAATTAATAAAGTTTTGATTTGAAGAGGAGAAACCTCTTGGAAAGGAGAAATAACAACTCATCCAAAATGATGATATTTATACAGACGGTAAGAAAAACATATAGAATGGGGGCAGGGTTCTCTTCTTATCTCTGCAGGAAAACACTCATCTTCAGAAAATTCAAGGGACCCTGGATGTTTGAGTACTGATGGATGGAAACTATTTACAACCCAATAAGATTCAGCAAGAAAATCAAATAGATCCCGTAAGTAAAATTATTCTACTCTTATCTTTAAATATGTATTAATGTGCATTTATTTATAAATATATAGAGCTGGTTTTGAAGTTGGACTCTGCCTCAGTCCCTCTCCAATTCCAAGCCTGTTGGTAAGAGAAAAACCCAGAGTTTATGGAGTTTCTGTCTCATGTTAAGAGCCATGATATGGGACAGAAAGAAATATGAGTTTAGAAAACATCTTTGCTTTTCTTCATATCTATCATACTTTTCATTGAATATGTCTATCATGCCTTTCATTGAATATACATATTTCTATATATGTCTATATGATTAATGTTTAAGCTTCTCACAATGAACAATGAGTTTTTCCTGAAGTGACATTTGAATTTTCCAAGAAGAAGATGGGGCCCCATAAGAACAACTCCACCTGGTTGATATGACGTCATGATACTGATAGCGCTACTACAAGACCTGTTTTGGGTACCAGCTGCACAAGATGATCCCAAGTTAGTTAGCTGAAATGGTGCACATCTTATACAACATTCTGGCCAGACCTGCAGCAAATTACTCAGAGACTTACGCAATTTTAAAAGACATTGATCTTGAAATTTAACCATCATTTTACTTTCACAGGATCCCCCAGAAAGAACATTGCCCCCATGACAGCTGGAAGTAATTCTAGAGGACGATGTCCCCTCTCCCAGTAAATTTTTCCCTTGGGTTTAGGGACATCATTTAGGGGTTGGGAGGTTGGGGGAGGAATTTTATAAGCTCAGGTATCATTTTGAAAAGAAAAAAGACGGATGATGGGATAATAGATTTGTAATTGTGAGTTACTGTTTTTAGACAAATATATTGGTATCGATTCTCACATATTGATACAAAGTTAAATTATATTGACTATTGCATGCATGAATGTTTCTACCTCTGTTTAAAACATTTTTTATGTATTGGCATATATTGTATTGATATATATATATATTGTATATATTTACCATATTGCAGTGTACATTTCTACCTCTGATTAAGATACTTATATATTGTTTGTGTATTGATATATATTTACCATACTGCAATTTATATTTGTACAGTGTTTATATTTGGAGGTCATTGTCCTCATTTGTTTCACAGTCGTTTATTGTCTTAGTCTTTAAGTTAGATAGATATTGAGAATTATATAGATTAATAGTCATCTAAGTTTGTCATTTATAATTAGACTAATCAGGTTCTTTAGATATATAGAGATTATACTCAGTATAGATAGATAATCTTCAAGCTCTTCAAAGAGCTGTAGAAAATGGACTTTAATCTAACTCAGAGTTTTGTGGTAGTGAGACACAATTGCTCCTGGCAACACTGCTCTATTCCCGAGAGAATGTTGAGCACCAAAGACACTCCACCTGGAGGCTTTCTTTTTGGCAGAACTGGCCTTTGGACAAAGAAATGCCCATACCTCAACCACTGACAGAGATACAGATTGTGCATCAATGGATAAAACAGGACTGTCATATCCTGCCAAGACAGGTTAAGATAGTTTTGAAAAGTTGCCTGCCTTTGAAAATGGTATGTCAGTTATGTTAGGCCTTAGCCAATGTTGGTTGCTTCAATGCTGCAAACGTGACTTTGGGTGATTGCCCAGGTAGCTAGTTGTCTCTGTGATTTGTTGCATGTTTTGGAAGTTGTTTTACTGAACTCCCTAATTACCCAGGTAGCATTATTTCTCTTCTCAGATCTTCGATGGGGTTGAAGACTATATAAATGTAGTTACTTTTTTCCATGACTTGGCCAAGTTATTTATTATACAAGACCTAAGCTAGTTAGAATAGGATATTTGTACTTATTGTATATAATTTCATAGTAGGTTTAGAACCCTCTTCCTTAAACAAAAGGAGGAGGTCTTGCGGGAGGTCTTTCTGCTCCTCCAGCCAATCGCCGCTGAGATACCAGCCCATTCGGGCGTGGTCTCTCTCCCTTTAAAAAAGTGGCTACTTCCCTTCTTGCTCTCTTTGCTTCCTGCTCCGGTTCTGGTGACTAGACTTCTTTCTGATTGTGCAGAGGGCTGTTGTCTGGGACAGTTATCTGTAAGTTTTTTTCCTCTTTAAATAAATACCACCCTATTAATCATAATTCCAAACTGGTGTGGCATTTGTTTGTGACTTACGCCTTCAGACACACTCTCTGAAAATTCAGAGAGAAGACAGAAACCAAGGGAGAACCTGGTAGCCAGGTCTGCTTTGATGTGTTAAATAGGTATCTTAGCCAATTTTTCCCAGGTTTGAAATCTAGCATTCAAGACATAAAAGTAGAAATAGAAGCAATAAATAAAACATAAATTGAGGGAATCTTGTAAATAAAAACAAAATTAGGTATATTAACAGGACTACTGGGCAAACTTTATTAACAGAAAATAATTTAATTTTCACTTCCACTCAGGCATTGAAGATAAAATAGTTGATCAAGAAAATGTTAAATATAAAAATTTCCAGATACAGAACACCCAGGAAGAATGGAACACTGTGAGAACGATAAATTTAAGAATTACCAGAGTATAGGAAGGAGAAAAATGCAAGTTCAAAAGCCCTGAACATAATTTCAAAAAAAATTATAGAAGAAAGAAAATTTTTCTAACTTAAAGGAGATGCTTATAAAAGTATAAGGAGCATACAGAACACCAAAACAAACTGAACTAGAAAAAAATGTCATCATGGTACATAAAAACCAAAACACTAAACAAAAGAACAAAAAAAAATATTAAAAGGTGCAAAGGATAATACCAAGCAATATATCAAAGCTGACCTATGAGATTTACACTTTACTTCTCAGTGAAGACTCTAAAAGCCAGAAGGACTTGGGCAAATGTGTTATAGACTCTGAGAGAAAACAGATATAAACCCAGACTACTATAGAAAGCAAAACTCTCAATCAAGATAGTCCATAATAAAGTCAAATTAAAGTTATCCACATACAAATAAAGGCACATAGACATCTTAGAAGGAAAAATCCCAAACCAGGGAGGTCAGCTTCACACACACACACACACACACACACACACACACACACACACACACTTACCACCACCACCACCACCAGAAAACAACAACAAAATAACAAAAATGAGCAAATATTCTCTCAATATTAATGACCTCAATTTCCCAATAAAAACACAGATTAACAGAATGGATGCAAAACCAGAATCCATTCTTCTGCTGTATATAAGAAACAAAATTCAACATCAAAGATAGATATTAGTACAGGGTAAAGTTTTCAATAAAGGTATTACAAGTAAGTGGGCCTAAGAATCAAATTGTTGGAACAATTTTAATATCTAACAAAATAGAATTCAAACCAAAATTAATCAAATGATATGGAAAAGGACAATACATATTCATCAAAGGAAAAATCCAATAAGATGGCTTTTCAATTCTTGACATCTGTGTCCAAAACACAAGGACACCCACTTTTGTAAAAAAAAAAAATTGATAAAATTTAGATCATATATTGACCCTCTACACTGATAAAAAAATACTTCAGTATTCCTCTCTCACTACTGTACATGCCATCCATGCAAAAACTAAACAGAGAAATACTGAAGCTAACTGACATAAATCAAATGAACCTAACAGACATTTACAGAATACTGCATCAAAATTCAAAAGAATACACCTTCTTGTCCCCTCATAGAACTTTCACCAAAATTGTGCTAATTCTCAAACCAAAGAAAATCTCAATAGATAAAAGAAATCAAAATAAATCCCTATCTCAGACCACCATGGAATGAAGCTGAATATCAATAATAGAAACAACAGAAAATGTACAAACTCATGGAAACTGATCAATGTCTACTGAATAGTAAATAGGTCCAGACAGACATAAAGAAATTAAAGACTTTCTAGAGTTCATTGAAAGTGAATTCTCAATATACCCCAGTTTATGGGACTCAATGAAAATATTGCTAAGAAGAAAATTTATAGCACTAAGTACCTATATAAGTAACAAAATAAAAAAAATAACATAGCCCAAATGCTGATCATTACATGGTATTTTTCAGCTTAATGGTATTATCATAGTTCTGAAAGAATCATTCTTGTGGGGCCCCATCTTCCTTTTGAAGACTTTAAAGTTACTACTAGGTGTGGTTATTGTTCACTGAAGAAAAGTGATGGAGACTGAAATCCAAGATCATGTACAGAAAGATATATAAAATCTTTTTCTAGAATTAGTACTCTATATGATCATTAATATAATTACAAAACATTTAGAATATGTATATGTAAATCTTATAAATTTTATACCTTAAGAAAGCTCTCATAGAGTCAATATATAATTAAAGGATTATGAGATTAGTGGTCATAAAATAATCCATGAATATTTGCTTGTCTTTTGTCCCATATCAGGTTACTCTTCTGACATGAGACAGAGATGGTTTGATTTTAATAAAGATGTTTGTGTTTAGAGAAGGGGAGAGCCACACTCCAACTCCAAAGCCAGCTTTAATCTTTAATTGGAATAAAAATACAAAAATACTATTTGAAGTATATATTGAGGAGAAGATCAGAAACACACATTTCAGATTTATGATATTTTATCCTGTTGGAAATGTGATATAACAACAGGCCTATTTACTCTTTTTCTTGGGATACATTTTCCTGGGTGATTCATACTTTTCTTCAGATGTCTCATTCATCTAATGGTCTTTGCATTTCATATCTGGGTGCCTTTATTCTCCTGAAACAACAGAAACGTAACCCTTTTTTAGTCCTAATTTTAGGGAGATCAGTTCAATTGAGAATCATTTGTTAGTTTTATAGATTAATTTAGATTAAATGGCCATGTTGTTAGATGAACTAACATCTCTCCAACTTGAAAGGTGTCTTTTGTTCAAATAAAATCTTTTTCAATTTTGATGGTATCTATAGATTTTCCTCTCTTGTGGAAACAAAAGAAAAAACCCTTCCCCAAAGTAATACATGCCCTCATTTCCATTCCGAGGTCAGTAGCTTTTTAAAGTATAAAGTCTGATTTAGTTCAGTAGGTTTTTTTTCTATTATCTATTGTGTCTCTGCAACTGTTATTGCTTTCTCATTTAAATTTAAAAAATTCAAAGTTAGTCAAGCATTATGCAATCAATTTCTGCAGGTATTTATCATCCCATTATATTTATTCAACATATCCTTTGGAGTTTGATTTGCTCTTTCTATAACTGTTGCCCTGAAGGACTGTGTAGTCTATCTATAATCTGCATTATATTGCAATAAACAGCAACAAAAATTATTCAAAAAAAGAATTAGAAGAAAGAGAAAACTGAGAAAATGGTTTCACTTTCTTAGAGATATATGCTAGAGAATTTTATGTCTTTATTTGTACCCATCATGACCATAACTACTAGCAAATGTGTAATTACGAAAACATCCTTTTCCAAATTTAAAGCAGTTGCCCATTGAAAACCAAAATATGTATCAATGGTGTGATATATTTATTTTCATTTTCCAAATTCTACAAAATGGAGTAAATCAACGTGCCAGATTTAATTCTCTTGAGTAAACTTTGGATTACTTCCTGCAGGGAGTGGTGTTCAATTGTATGGTGAACAAGTGGGATATTTCCTTATATTTTCTTTGCCTTGTTGACACATGATAGAAATGTCTTTTTTTCAACTTTTATTATCAATGTGATTATTTTTATGAAATTCTGAGCCCTTAAGTCCATTTCCAAACAATAATTGATTAATTTCTGCACTAGAGAACTTCTAGAGAACCTGGCACTCATGTATGGAATCATATGTGTGTTATGTATTTGGGATACATCTTAAACCCGAATAAACAGTAAATTAAATTCTGTATCAGTTGGAATAAATTCAGTGGTTTCAACATGCAAAACAATTCTTTCTGCATATTGTGAATTGGTAACTATGTTGAGAGTTTCTTTAAAATCATTTAGTTCTGTGAGAATAACATATAATTCTAAATTTTGGACATAATCGTAATGGTTTTGATTCACATTACTTAAATTTTCTGATCTGTAACCTACCTTTTCTCACTTATTTGCATCAGTATAGAATGTAGGAGCTCCAGTTATTGGTTTTTCCCATACAATGTGAGGTACAATCCTGATAGTTTTCTTTTTAAGTTGAATTTTCTTGTTTGGGGGATATTTGTTGTTAATAACCCCCAAGATTACTCTAAGCTCTTTGACAAGGTATTTTCTGCCCATAATTTGTCAATTTCATCATATTAAAAGGTACTATAATTTCTTCTGGGTCTTTTCCTGCTAGTTGACAAGGTCCCAATTTTTCTTTTAGAATTAATTCAGAGACCTTTTCCACATAAGTTTTTATTTTTATTTTTTACTCAGTTTATGTGGTAAAAAGATGCATTCTAAGATGTCTTCTCTCTGCATTAAAATTTCTCTTGGGTAATGTTTGTGGATAATATGACCAGAATGTTGGTAAGATTTGGAACAACATGATCGACATATGCCTTCTATAATTTCCCTTTTATCAAAAGCTCCTGTATTTGTTGCTAAAAATAAATCCAGAAAATGGAGAATGGTAACAGATCTAAGAGCTGTTATTAAGGTGTTTCAGTTAATGGAGTCTCCATAGTCTGGCATTTCCCTAGATGCCTCTCAGTGGAAGAATGGATTAAAAAAGTGTCATCTAATTCAATTCCTTGGTTAGTGTTACCCCAAGATACTTTATTTATTTATTTATTTATTTATTTATTTATTTATTTATTTTGGATTTTTCGAGACAGGGTTTCTCCGCAGCTTTTGTTTCCTGTCCTGGAACTATCTCTTGTAGACCAGGCTGGCCTCAAACTCACAGAGATCCACCTGCCTCTGCCTCCTGAGTGCTGAGATTAAAGGCGTGCGCCACCACCGCCCAGCCCCAAGCTACTTTATGCTATTTGTGGCTATCATGAAAGGTGGTGTTTCTCTGATTTCCCTCTCTGCTTCTTTATTCTTTGTGTATAGAAGGGATACTGATCTTTTTTGAGTTGATTTTGTATCCTGCCACATTACTGAAGGTATTTATCAGCTGTAGGAGTTTTTTGGTAGAGTTTGGGGTCACTTATGTACACTATCATATTATCTGCAAATAATGAAAGTTTGACTTCTTCATTTCCAATTCAAATCCCCTTGATCTCCTTATGTTGTCTTATTGCTATTG
Source organism: Neodon shergylaensis (assembly GCA_025134845.1). Classification (NCBI taxonomy): domain Eukaryota; kingdom Metazoa; phylum Chordata; class Mammalia; order Rodentia; family Cricetidae; genus Neodon; species Neodon shergylaensis. The sequence goes on from JABTXL010001671.1 coordinate 10,461,864, forward strand.
CTAGAACCTCAAGCACTATATTGAAAAGGTATGGAGAGATTGGACAGCCTTGTTTTGTTCCTGATTTTAGTGGAATGGCTTTAATTTCTCTCCATTTAATTTAATGTTAGCTGTTGGCTTGCTGTGTGTTGTTTTTTTTTTATCATATTTAGGTGTGAACTTTGTATCCCTAATCTCTTGAAGACCTTTATCATAAAGGGGTATCCAATTTTGTCAAATGCTTTTTCAGCATCTAATGAAATGGTCATATGATTTTTTTCTTTCAGTTTATTTATATGAGGGATTACATTGAAAGATTTTCATGTGTTGAACCAGCCCTGCATCTCTGGGATGAAGCCTACTTGATCATAATAGATAATTTTTGATGTGTTTTTGAATTCTGTTTGCTAGTATTTTATTGAGAATTTTTGCATCAATGTTCATGAGTGAGGGTGGTTTGTAATTCTTTCTTGGTTGAGTCTTTGCGTGGTTTTGGTATCGTGGTAATTGTAGCTTCATAAAAAGAGTTTAGCAATGACTCTACTGTTTTTATTATGTGAAACACATTAAGGAGTATAAAAATCAGTTCTTGGAAGTTCTGGGAAAATTCTGCATAAAAACCATCTGATCCTGGTCTTTTTATGGTTGGGAAGTTTTTAACGACAGCTTCTATTTCCTTGTGATTTATACATCTATTTAAATTGTTCACCTGGTCTTGATTTAATTTTGGCATATGCTACTTACCTAAAGAAAAGTCCATTTCTTTTACATTTTCCAATTTTGTGGCACAGAGGCTTTTGTAGTAAGACCTAATGATTCTCTGAATTTCTTCAGTGTCTGTTGTTATGTCCCCCTTTTCATTTCTGATCTTGTTAATTTGTGTGTTCTCTCTCTGCCTTTTGATTAGTTTGGATAAGACCTTGTCAATTTTGTTGATTTTCTCAAAGGCCCAGCTGTTTGTTTCATTTATTCTTTGAATTGTTTCCTGTGTTTCTATTTTGTTGATTTCACTCCTCAGTTTGATTATTTCCAGTCTTCTACTCCTCCTGGGTGATCCTGATTCTTTTTTTTTCTAAAGCTTTTGGGTGTGCTGTTAAGTCTCTAATGTGAGCTTTCTCCAATTTCTTTATGTGGGCACTTAGTGCTATGAACTTTCCTCTTAGCACTGCCTTTATAGTCTTCCATAGGTTTGGGTATGTTGTGTCTTTTTTTTTTTCATTGAATTCAAGGAAGACTTTAATTTCTTTCTTTATTTTTTCCTTGACTCAGGGGTGGTTCAGTAGTTGACTGTTCAGTTTCCATGAGTTTCTTGGCTTTCTGGGGTTAGAATTGTTGTTGAATTTTAACTTTATTCCATGGTGATCTGATAGTACACAGGTGGTTACTACACCTTTTTTTGTATCTGTGGATGTTTGCTTTGTTACTGATTATGTGATCAATTTTTGAGAAAGTTCCATGTGATGCTGAGAAGAAGGTATATTCTTTTCTGTTTGGGTGGAATGTTCTATAGATGTCTGTTAAGTCCATTTGATTCATTAGATCTGTTAGTTGTCTTATTTCTCTGTTAAGTTTCTGTCTGATTGACCTGTCCATTGGTGAGAGAGGAGTGTTGAATTCTCCTACTATTAGTGTGTGGGGTATTAAATGTGCTTTGAGTTCTAGTAATGTTTCTTTTACATAAGTGGGTGTTTTTATATTAGGGGTGTAGGTATTCAGGATTGAGACTTCCTCCTGATGAATTGTTCCTGTTATGAGTATAAAGTGTCCATCTCCATCTCTTCTGATTGATTTTAGTTTGAAATCAATTTTGTTAAATATTAGTATAACCATACCTGCTTGTTTCTTAGGTCCTTTTGATTTAAAAACCTTTTCTGAATCCTTTACTCTGAGATATTGTCTGTCTTTGTGGTTGAGGTGTGTTTCTTGTAAACAGAAGAATGTTGGATCCCGTTTTCTTTTCCATTCTCTTAACTTGTGACTTTTTATAGGTGAACTGAGTACATTGCTATTGAGTGATATTAATGATCAGCGGTTGTTAACTCCCCTTAATTTTTTTGGTGGTAGTGTTTGTGTGTTTCCCCTCTTTGAGATGTGCTGGTGGAGGGTTGTCAGATGTCTATGTTATTATGGGTGTTGTTGGCTTCCTTGGGTTATGTGGTTTTTCTTTTAGTACTGTCTGTAAGGCTCGATTTGTGGCTATGTATTGTTTAAATCTGTTTTTGTCCTGGAATATCTTGTTTTCTCCAACGATGGTGAAAGAAAGCTTGACTGGATATAGTCATCTGGGCTTGCATCTATGGTCTTTTAGTGCCTGCAGCAATCTATCCAAAACCTTCCAGCTTTCATGGTTTCCATAGAGAAGTCAGGTGTAATTCTGATAGGTTTACATTTACTTGAACACTTTTTCTTTGCAGCTCTTAATATTCTTTCTTTATTCTGTATGTTTTGTGTTTTGATTATTATATGGTGAGGTTTTTTTTTTTTTGATCCAGTCTATTTGGTGTTCTGTATGCTTCTTGTACCTTCATAGGAATATCCTTGTTTAGTTTGGGAAAGTTTTCTTCTATAATTTTGCTGAATATATTTTTTGGGCCTTTGATCTGTAATTCTTCTCCTTTTTCTACCCCTATTATTCTTAGGTTTGGTCATTTCATGGTGTCCTAGACTTCCTGGATGTTCTATGTTAAGAATTTGTTGGATTTGCTGTTTTGTTTGATCAATGAGTTTATTTCCTCTATAATATCTTCAGTGCTTGAGATTCTTTCTTGTCTCTCTTGTATTCTGTTTGTTATACTTGTCTCTGTAGTTTCTGTTAATTTGCCCAGATTTTCCATATCCAGCCATCCTTCAGTTTGTACTTTCTTTATTGCCTGGATTTTGGTCTTCATGTCTTGAACTGTTTCCATTACCTGTTTGATTGCTTTTTCTTAGTTTTCTTGGGTATCTTTGAGGGATTTATTCATTTCTTCTAACTTTTTGTTTGTCTGCTCTTCCATTTCTTTAAAGGAGATTTTCACATCCTGTTTAAGGGCCTCTATTATTTTTATAATGTTACATTTAAAGTTGATTTCTTCTACTTCTTCTGGAATAGGGTTTTCAAGTCTTCCTGTTGTGTGTTCACTGGATTCTGGTGTTGTCATGTTGCTTTTCAGGTTGTTGGAGGAATTCTTGCATTTACGCCTACCCATCTCTTCCTTCAACTATAGCCAGGAGAGTCTTGGTGCCTTGGTCCACTCTTTGCTGTTACTGACTGTATACCTGGGGGATTTTCTTGGTCTGCCCTTACTTAGGAGGCCTCAGCACTGGATCTCAGATTTCTTCTGCCATTAAGCAGGTTGTGGTGGTGGATCTAAGGACCCGGCTGATGGAAAGGAGTGCTTGGGGGTAAGATTGGATGGGGTAAGTTGAAAAACCCAGTAGCCGGGGAGTCCCCTGCTGGATGGCCAGAAACATTTAGGGAATTGGCGGGGGGGCTCTACTCCATTCTTGGGACAGTCCAGTCAGGTGGGCATACACTTACCCCTCTGGATGGATCTCCTTAGTACAGGAGCAGGGACTCTTGCTGGGCTAAGGACATCTCAGAAAAAAGGATGGACTTGGAGGGGCAGGGTCATATTCAAGAAAGAAGTCCTTGTAGCAGGAGTTGGAGGAGTCCTGTCCTGCATTCCTGGGACCATTTGGCCGAGTGGGCATACACTTACCCCTCTGAATGGATCTCCTCAGTGCAGGAGCAGGAACTCTTGCTGGGACAAAAACCTCACAGACCTCAAATGGCTTTATTTTTGTGAATTCATACCCCAATTTTTGGGTACCAGATGTAAAATAAATAATAAAATCCAAGAGACAGATATTATGGTTTAATCTTAAGATTAGAAAAGCAAAACATCCAGCCTCTTGCTCTTACCTCTACTTCAGACAGAAATGGGTGATCCTGCCTCCACAAGTCCTCAGACTGATAATGAGCTGAGACTTGTCTTTTCCCATCTTATATTCCTCTGTAGTGCTGGGATTAAAGGTGTATGTCACCACTGCCTCGCCTATGTGGCTGCTTTGCATTCTGGTGTTTAGTCAAGTTTCATTTATTAAAACATACAAATGATATACCATTGTAGAATAATGGCACTAGACCCTTATTTTTGTGGAAACAGCTCAGTACAAGCTTCTTGGTATCAATGAGGGTGACACTGATGAGAACCAGTAATAGATGGTATGGAGTTTGAACAGGCCATCTTTTGTAGCCAGGCAAAGCTTCTAGTGGTGGTACTGGTTAATACTTACATGAGTTTTTGGCCGAGGAGGTCCTTTGAAGATCCACAAATAACACAGTTTGAAACTAGAAGCTCAGTCTGAAAATTAATAGTGGTCCCATTGCCAAGGACAATTCATTGAACATAGAAAGTTCATTTAACATAGAAAGGTAAAACTGCTGCCGGCATGGACCCTTAATATACACATTCTAGTGTTTTTGCATGAAAAGGTACTTTCAGGCAACATAAAGATAAATGGTTTTGCTAACACAGTCACAAGAGTCTTGAACTACAATATTTCCTGCCAGGGAATATGCTGGGGCAATAATGATACAGAACATGTAGAAGTGAACATCCAATATTTCGTTTAACTTCACTCCCACGTCACCAGAGGAAGTCCAGATTTTACACTGCCTAGGTGACCACAAATTGGAGAATGAATATCACAGGCACCTATCCTAGTGTCCAAACATAACTGGTTAAAAGGAAATAAAGAGAGAGAGAGAGAGAGAGAGAGAGAGAGAGAGAGAGAGAGAGAGGAAGGAAGGAAAGAACGAAGGCAGGGAGGGAGGAGGAAAGGATTCCTAATGAAATTCTGCTGTACTCCTAGATTCATGCACTGTCCAGTTATAATCAGAGACTTCCTTAGATACAGAAACCCACAGACAGACAATATGAAGAGAAGAAGTCTAACTTGGAGGTATCTATTGGGTCCCTCCCATGGGAAATCTGAGAATGTTATGGAAGAGGGGTGGAAAGGATTGTAGAAATCAGAAGAGGTGGAGGGCACCAGGAGAATATGACCCACGGAATCAACTAAGCAGATCTGTTAGGGGCTCACAGGGACCAAAACACCAAGTGCCTTGGTCTGTGCCATGTCTTCTGCATATGTTATGGCAATCAGCTTGGTATTTTTGTGGTGCTTGTAACAGTGGGAGTGGATATATTTCTGATTTTTTGCCTGCTCATGGGACTCGTTTCTTCCTATCAGATTGCCTTGTCAGCCTCAATATGGCAAGGGCCTTTGCCTTGTCTTATTGTTTCTTGCTTTGTCCTATGTAGATGTCATATCTTCTGTTGAGAATTCTTAGTTTAAACCTGTACCCCTTTTTAATGGGATTATTTGGTATTTTGATGTCTAGTTTCTTGAGTTCCTTATATATTTTGGTTACCAGTCTTTTGTCTGATGTGGGTTTGCTGAAGAACTTTTACCATTCTGTAGTCTGCCATTTTGTGTTATTGATAGTGTCTTTGCCTTACAGAAGCTTTTTTAATTTCAAGAGGTCCCATTTACTGATTGTTGCTCTCAGTGTCAGCACTATTGGTGTTATATTCAGAAAGTGGTCTCCTTTGCCAATGAATTCAGGACTACTTTCCACTTTCTCATCTATCAGGTTCAATGTAGTTGGATTTCTTTTGAGGTCTTTGACCAACCTGGACTTGAGTATTGTGCATGGCCATAGATATGGGTTTATTTGCAATCTTTTAATGCTATGTTAGCACCATTTGTTGAAGATACTTTCTTTTTTTCCATTGTACAATTTTGACTTCTTTCTCAAATATCAAGTGTTTATATGTATGGGAATTATGTCAGGTCTTTAGATAAATTCTCTTGATACATATGTTTGCTTTTATGCCAATACCAAGCTGTTTTTTTATTATTGTCATTCTATATTATAGTTTGAAGTCAGGAATTGTAATGCCTCAAAAATTTCCTTTATTGTACACAATGGTTTTAGTTATCCTGGGATTTTGTTGTTGTTGTTGTTTTTCCATATGAAGTTGAATATTGCTCTTTTGAGGTATATAAAGTATCTTCTTGAGATTTTGATGGACATTTTATTGAATCTGTAGATTGCTTTTGGTAGAATTGTCATTTTATTATGTTGATCCTACCTATTTAAGAGCATGTGAGATCTTTGCATTTTCTGATATCTTCTTCAATTTCTTTCCTCAAAGACTTAAATTTCTTTTCATATAGGTCTTTCACTTGATGGGTTAGAGTTGCCCCAAGATTTTTATATTATTTGTGGCTGTTATAAAGGTGATATTTCTCTGATTTCTTTCTTGGCCCTTTTATTATTTTTATTTAGGAGGACTACTGATCTTTTTGAATTAATTTTATACTCCATCACATTACTGCAGTATTTTTATCAGCCGAGGAGTTCTCTGGTAAAATTTTGGAGGTCATTTATGCATACTATCATATCATATGAAAATAGTGACAGTTTGACTTTTTGTTTCTAATTTTTATCCCCTTGATCTTCTTTTATTTCCTTATTGCTCTAGCCAGAAGATTGAATACTATATTCAATAGATATGGAGAGAGTGGACAGGCTTGGTTTGTTCCTAATTTTAGTAGAACAACCTTGATTTTCTCTACATTTGTTTTGGTGTTGACTAACAGCTTGCTGTATATTGCCTTTATTATGTTTATGTATGTTCCTTGTATCCCTGATCTCTCCAAGACTTTTTATCATGAAGGGCTGCTGGATGTTGTTGAAGAGTTTTTAGCATCTAATGAAATGTTCATGCCATTTTTTTTTCTTTCAGTTTGCTATATGTTGGATTGCATTGACAATTTTTTGCATGTTGAGCCATCCCTGAATCTCTAGGAAGAAGCCTTCTTGATCATGATGGATGATGTTTTGGTGTGTACTTGGATTCAGTTTGCCAGTATTTTATTGAGTATTTTGCAGCAATAGTCATGAGGGAGATTGGGCTATAATTCCCTTTCTTGGTTGAGTCTCAGAGTAGGTTGCTATGTTTCCCCTTTTCTTCCTGATTTTGTTAATTTGGATATTCTCTTTGTCTTTTGGTTAGTTTATGTAAGGATTTGTCTATAATGTTTATTATATCAATGAATCAATGTTTTGTACTGTTCTCTTTGATTCAGTGGATTTTAGTTCTGAGTTTTATTATCTCCTGCCATTTGTTTCTCCTGCATAAGTTTGCTTCTTTTTGCACTAGAGCTTTTTGGTCTGCTGTTAAGTTTCTTGTGTGAGATTTCTCCAAATTCTTTTTATAGGCACTTAGATGACACTTTCCACATGACACTGCTTTTACTGTGTCCCATAAGATTGTATATGTGATTAATTCATTTTAATTAAATTTTAGAAGGTCTTTAATTTAATTTATTTTTTTATTTTTTTCTTTTACTCAAAGGTGGTTCAGCTGAAAGTTTTTCAGGTTCCATGAATTTTCAGGCTTTCTGTAGTTTGAATTGTTGTTGAACTATAATTTTATCCCATGGTATTTCAATAAGATAAAAGTGGCTGTTTAATATTTTTTGTATTTGTTGAGATTGGTTTTATTACTGAGTATGTGGTCAATTTTAGAGAAGGTTCTGTAAGGTATTGAAAGATACATTATTTTGTGTTTGGGTGGAATGTTCTTTAGATGTCTATTTAGTTCATTTAAGTCATGACATCTGTTAGTTACCTTGTTTCTCTGTTAAGTTTCTGTCTAGGAGACCTATCCATTGGTGAGAGCTGGGTGTGGAATTCTCCTGATATTAATGTGTAGGGTTTGATGTGTGATTTAAGATTTAGTAATGTTTCTTTTCCAAATGTGGGTGCCCTTGTATTTGGGGCATAGATGTTCCAAACTGAGACTTCATCTTGATGGCATTTTCCTTTGATAAACATGAAATATCCTTCTCTGTCTTTTTTGATTAATTTTTGTTTGAACTCTATTTTGTTATCTATTATAATAACTACACTGGGTTGTTTCTTAGGTTCATTTGATTAGAAAATATTTTCCCAAGCTTTTACTTTGAGGAAATGTCTGTCTTTGAAGTTGAGATGTATTTCTTGTATGCAGCAGAAGAATGGATCCTTTTTTCATATTCATTTTGCTAACCTGTGCTTTTTTTGGCAAATTGAGTATTGATATTAAGTGATATTATTTATAACCAATAATTGCTTATTCCTCTTATTTTGATTTTAGGAGAGGGGAGAATGGAGGATGGAAAGGGATGGAAAGGGGAGAAGGAGAACATGAGGGAACATGATGCTCAAGAAGGGGGAAGGACAGAGAGGGAGAGAAAGGAAAAATATATCTTGATTGTGTGAGCCAGTAAAGGGCTAACCAGAAACTTAGAATTAGGAAAATTGCCAGGAATCTACCAGGATGACCCCTTTGAAAACTCTAAGCAACAGTGGAAAGGACTCCTTAGCTGTTCTTCCTTGGTAAACAGAGTATTGACTATCTTAATGGGCATCATAGACTCTTCATCCAGCAACTGATGGAAGCAGATACAGAGATCTATGGTGAAGTGTAGGTGGAGGCTGCTTGTCTTTTCCTTGTTGCCCAGACCCAAAATAATTGCACAGAAACTATAATAATTACAACATTGCTTTGGTTATTAATTTAGGCCTTTTATTAACCAACTCTTACATCTTAAATTAATCCATTCTTAATATTTTGTACTTTACCAACAGGCTTGTTGTTTGCTGATAAGGTTCTGAGCATCTGTCTTTGTCAGCTATATAGCATCTATCTGACTCTGCCTTCTTATCTCCTCTATCTCTGCTTGGAATTCTCATCTTGGTCTATTCTGCACTGCCACAGGCCCAGAACAGCTTCTTTATTATCCAATGGTAATAAAACCCATTCACAACGTATAGACAGGAAGCCCACATCATCTTCCCTTTTCTGTCTAAATGAAAAGGAAGGTTTTAATTTTAACATAGGAAGACTGCATACAGCTAAAGAGTGATTAAGCAGGAATTACAGTTACAATATTCATATCTATTCTATCTGTTATCATAACTAAGAAATCTATAATTAAATATCTGTTATTTAATTCCACTAAAGGCCCCAAAAGGATATAGTATTACCTTAGTTAACAGGAAGTACATTGTAATCAACTTTTGAAACTATAGAATTGACAGAGACATCTCATTGTCTGGACAGTTACCCACGGTTCTTCTGTAACATTGAAGCATCCATCTTTAATCTACAGGCCCATAGTATCTGACAGACTTTTTTATGAGTCAGAAAATTTCAAAAACAGTTCCACCTATATTGGCAGTTTGTCAGTCACTCTCTTTTGTGTTTTGCAGAATGTCTTGCAGACTTTTTCCATGAAACAGGGACCTTGAAGGACTGTTTTACCTTATTTAGGCAAATTTAACAGTCATTTTTCTGTGGCTCCTGCATATCCAGTTCATACAGCATACCATGCAATCCAGGCAAGAACAGTTGTTGTTTTTTTTTCTCAAATGGCTACCCTTGTCACATTAAAGGCAAATTTTATGATGAGTTTCTTTACTGCCCATCAACCTCTCTGAAGTAATTTATGCTGACAGAAGGAGACATGCCTCACTGTCAAGAAAAGTCTGTTTTTAAAATGCCATATTCTGTATGTCTTTGAATGATTTGAAGAATACCTTTCCATCTGAAATATATCTTTGTACATCTAGAAAACCTAACTAACACAACTAGAAGCTTGACTATTATAGATGACTATCTATTAACCTGTATTCCTTAAATATACATTACATTTTTAAATGAGCTGTACAAATGCAATACCTTAAACAAGAGCAAAAATACATATAAAATTGACTTTAAATTTGTATCACTAGACAAAGATCCATACCAATGTAAAGTATTCATCTCTATAGCATATCCCCTTTTAAATGTAAACAAACATTTATAAACAATCATTTAGGGAATTAGGGTATTGTTCTATAAACCACATCCTGCTACTTGGGGATGCTGGTAATCAGGTCTTTCACAGCATACAGGGGGGAATCGCACATCAGCAAAACACTGCACTGAGCTACCAGAAACTAGTCCAAAAGAGGGAGGAGCAATATTATGAGCAAAGGGGTCAAGACCATGATGGTGATACTCACACAAACAGCTGACCTGTGCTTGAGAGAACTCACTGACTCTGGACTGATAATGGGGAAAACTGCATAGGACCAAACTAGGCCTACTGAATGTAGGGGACAGTTGTGAGGCTTGGGAAGTCTCTAGGGCCACTAACAGTGGAACCAGGATTATCCCTAGTGCTTACACTGACATCTTGGTCCACATTCTCTCTAACATGGGACTTTATACATGCTAAGCAAGCACTCTAGCAACTAAGCTGTATCCCTGGTTCTCTATGTTTTTTTTTTCTAGTCAAAGTAATAAAGAAAGAAAGTTCTCAATAATTTTTGGGTCGGGGCAGCCATAATCATTGAATATATCAGTCATGAGAAGACTTCTATTATTTCACAGGATCAGACTGTGACTATTTCTGGCATTCCATCAGCATGGGTCTCATCTGGAGAAAGGAGCCTATCTCTAGGCAGAATATTGATAGCTAGGGAAAGAAAAGACTCTGGAGCCAAACTGAATATTTATCACCCTCTTTTATATGATGGTGCCCTCATTTTACTATCTGTAAAATGATCATGATGGATTGATTATATTACAATACATTTTCTTATCCCAGTATTTAATAAATACATAAATACTTGATGAATAGCCAGTGCTATAATAATAGTCACTGTTACCTTCTTCAATAACAGTTATTTCTGATCACTGTTTCTTCCTTAGATTCCTAGCTTCTCAGATTTTGATTTGATCTATTATATTTATATCTGTCACTTAGAGGTTAATTTTTGTTGTCCTTAGACCTTGCCCCAAAGATAATAAGAGGAAACATAGGTCTCTTAACCCATTGGTCATTCTATAGTCAACAAAGTATTTCCTATTTTCACTTTGCTGTTGAAAAATTTTACAAATAAAATATCTATAAATCATGAGATAAATTTTAGAAACTTGCAGATCAAATACCACTGATGGTATATTCTGTCGAAGCACAGCTGTTGGGTTGAAGACATGGATAGGTGGTTAAAAGAGTGAACTGTTCTTCCTGAAGACTCAAATTCCATTCCAAATACCTATATTGCTGGTCTCCCAGCTGCCTGTCATTCCAGCCTCAAGAGATCCAAAACCTCTGACTCCTGAGAGCACTCGGAGTCATATGCACACATCCCTACAAGGCACATACGTAAACAAGATTCAAAATGATTAAAATGTCTTTATAAAAAGCCCCATTTTTTACATCAAAATGACTTAAAAATCTCAGTTGAAGCTAAAAATCTTTTTCAGAATAAATTTTTATATAAGCACTGTGTAGACTGAGTGATTCAACCAGCCTCACATTGAACTATTTTGTTGATGTTTCCTTCTCCTGAGTAATTTCTGAGTGAGTCATAAACACTTAGAAAATTCAGGAAACAATGACACAGATATGATTAAAACCCTTGGTTAGCTCAGTAGGCCCTGCTCCTGAAGGGCAAAACATAAATATCATTTATCCTTGTTCTTCTAGGTGTCTTTCAGGTACAAAGGAAATAATAAGCATATTTGGTAAATGAATAAATAATTAAATAAGTAAGTGTTGACTTAATTAGATCAACATAGAAAAATGCACATGAGGCTCTATTGCAAATATGTTTATTCATAAACATTCACCAAAATATTTTATGCATTCTTAATATGAAAGTAGAATTAGGGCCTCACAAGACCAAAATGCACTCAGTGAATCATTTGGGTGTTTGCAGGCTAATCAAGATAATATTGCTTCTAATTGATATTCCTGAAAGTGGTTAATTTTTTCCCTATGCTTGACTTGTAAGCACTCAGGTGCAAAATTCTTTCTTGTCTTTAAGAACATCTTAGTAATTAGTCCCCTTCTGAATCTTGGAACCAGAGTCTCCCACTGATGGGTAAAAATGGGGGAGAAGCATTTCAGCACTCATGGGCACAGGCCTGTTGCAATGAAGATTTATTAGATCCAGCCAGCCAAGTGATCACTAGAAGCAATCAAAACAATGAATTTCCAGGGTGGGTTCAGCAAGTATTTCTTTTGTTCAGTAAGCATATCCCACTCCAGTCTACTATACAGCAGGGTTCAGAAGACATAGGATCCCGTATTTGCTAGTCCAGATCTTTCTTGAAGATGTTGACCTTGAAAACCCTATGACTTTGTAGATCAATTTTTGTTTATAAATGGCTTTAAACTGTGGTGCTCCGTGGAGGTCTTTGGGATTTGTTTGGGTGCCAGCTCTAGCTGCTGTTTGAAAAGAGCAGCACCATATGCAGCATATGCATATTCAGTGGTGTAGCTCTTCCTGTGGGAAGGGGAGTGCCAGAGCTCAAGGCTCAAAATGTGAATTTGCATCTCACTTTGCATAAATTTGCATGCAGACTTCATAAGCCTCTAATTTCAAGTATGTAAAATGAAACGAATCAATGCAATCTACTGCAATTGTTTTCCAAGGCATTAATCACATGAAACACATCCCAGCTTTCCTTAACCAATTAATTTAATCACACCCAAGGTTAGCAGAGACAGGGAAGTAATGAATAATGGCTGCTAAGTGCCTGGCCTAAGGTTGGAAGGATTTATATATATGTATATACAGCCTCTGTTCTTTGCCAGTTTGTCTTTCTACCAATCTTACACCTCTGTGGAAAATATATTAACATTTTTAAAATATTATACTTTGTTGCACTGACTAGTTCCAAAAAGTTATACATCTCTATTTCATAGAATTTAAAAGGGGCTATGTGACTAATTCTGACAAATGAACTGTGAGCAGAAGTAATATATGTCCCATTGAAACAGAAGCTCTAAGAGATAAGACAAGGTTCAGTGTGTCATTGCCTGGTATCACAATATAAGCAATATTCTGTTTGGAGGTTATATCACTTTTTTAAAGATAGACAAAGACTGAAAAAAGGAGAGTTACACATATATCCATGAGGGTTGTGCAGAAGAAGAAAAAAATATAGCCATATGGCATATGTTGGCATGTTCTTTGCTACAAAATAGCTAAAATTTGGTAAATAATAATGTATACATGCTTTGAATGAATAGAAGGAGATATAATTTGGTTTCAGCTTTGTTTATGTTAACAGCACTAAGGCAGAAGGAAATATATTGTACAGTGTATTCCATATTACTAACAAATATATGTAGCCGAGGAAACAATGAACCTGTTCAGGCTCCTTACAGTATTGCATGTAGAATACCAATAAAGTAGATATTATATATGCCCTATTTGAGTAATAGGATAGACTATTTAAAATTTTTAATATTGACAAATCCATAAAAATTTGTTCAATTGTTGAGACAGAAACCATTTTTGTCTTTGTGAAACTTTGAAATTCTTCATATCAGACCATGAAATAAAACTCAATTAAGCACAACTTTTTAAAACCCTTTGTTTAGTATCTTTCAATTCACTATTAAATTAAGGTGGATAAGATTAAAAGGGCTACCCATTGAGTAATCAAATGATGAAATCTTAAATGAATCTGAAAAATGAGAGTTATGCTCTGTTTTTGAAATTAAAATATATGAATAATTAAAAAATAATACAGGATATAGATGACAGAAATTCAAAGTACAATTTTCTTTGAATTGATCAATCCTAGTGTTTTTGCTTCTGTCCCACAATGTTGTCCTTCAAATTCCAAATGTGCAACAGTGTGTCACTGACCTTAAGAAAGCAGAAAGTCAAGCAAAGAAAACGTCATACTGGTTTATTTTTATTCCCATTTATATTCTCAAAAGAGAAGGACCATTAATCATAAATCTGTAACTTCTCATTCTTTCCCCAAGCTCACACACAGCTGGTTTATCAGTAATCACTATATAATTAGTGATTTCAAAGTTGCTTTGAAACTTCCACAGACCTGTTACAAAATTAGTTTGCTTTCTTAGAGAAAGAAATAACAGAATTTTCTACTATGTGAAATGAACATCAAGAACAGAAGATAAATATTCAGGTACAAACCATGAAGAAGAGAAAATGGAGTAATTTCTTATCAAAAGAGTGGAAATTTAAGTTACTTCTTCCAGTGGTCCAGAAGCACACTCACATCTCGGATCATTTTTGAGTATGATTTCTTCCAGGGGAGTGATAGCTCCTGAGTGTCTTTAGATATGAAAACTACAGAGCTATGATGTTTCTTAACTAATTTAATGGTTATGAAAACTACTGGGGACTCCTCATTCCAGAAGTTTCAGAAATAGTGAAAAAAGAAAGATTTGATCTTTAAAACTGTCACAGCCCTAAAAATGCTTTTAATTTATGAATGACTGGAAGTACAGCTCAGGAGCGGGCTGCTTAATTAGCATGAAAAATATATCTTGGATTTGAGGTATTTAAATCACAGAAAGGGTGGAGAAGTACAATGGAGTCCTTTAGAACTCATATTTCTCGAAAAAAATCTAGATTTTATTTCCAGATTGTTTTGCCCTAGAATCAAGTACATTCTCTTTATAAAGGTAGAGCCTAAGAATGTTCCGGCAATTTTGTTGTCCTACAATGTTGCTTCAAGAAAAAGCAGAACTGCACAGTCCTTTAAAACTGTCTTACCAGGGCATCCAGTATTCTGATTGTTCACAAAGGAGGAGCTGTGTTTAGTGGCTAAAGTTTAATTTGATGAATAAGCCGACATTTTCCTACCTTTTCAGAAGATAACACACAATATCTAACTTCATTTTCTTACAAGATATTATTCTACTGTGTATCTATTTATTTATTTTATTGAAAGAAAAAAAAAAAAATTCCCCCCCCCCCCCCGCCCCCCCTTTCCCCCCCCCCCTCCTCCCACTCTTCTCCTCCTCCCCCTCTCTCCCTCCCTCTCCAGTCCAAAGAGCAGTCAGGGTTCCCTGCCCTGTGGAAAGTCCAAGGTCCTCCCCCCTCCATCCATGTCTAGGAAGGTGAACATCCAAACTGGCTAGGCTCCCACAAAGCCAGAACTTGAAGTAGGATCAAAACCCAGGGCCATTGTCCTTGGCTTCTCATCAGCCCCCATTGTTCGCCATGTTCAAAGAGTCCGGTTTTATCCCATGCTTTTTCAGTCACAATCCAGCTGGCCTTTGTGAGCTCCCAATAGATCAGCCTCACTGTCTCAGTGGGTGGGTGCACCCCTCGTGGTCCTGTCTTCCTTGCTCATGTTCTCCCTCCTTCTGCTCTTCATTGGGACCTTGGGAGCTCAGTCCTATGCTCCAGTGTGGGTCTCTGTCTCTATCTCCATCCATCGCCAGATGAAGGTTCTATGGTGATATGCAAGATATTCATCAGTATGGCTATAGGGTCATTTCAGGTTCCCTATCCTCAGCTGCCCAAGGAGCTAACTGGGGACATCGCCCTGGGTACCTGGGAGCCCCGCAAGGTTCAAGTCTCTTGACAACCCTAAGATGGCTCCCTTAAGTTATGTGATTCCCTGCTCCTCTATCCAACCTTCCTTTCTCCCAACCATCCCGTTTCCCCAAGTTCCCCCCATTCTCCCCTTCTTACTTTTCTCTCCCCATTTCCCTTTATTCCCATCCCACCCCACCCCCAAGTTCCCAATTTTTTGCCCGGCAATCCTGTCTACTTCCCATACCCAGGATAACAACTATATGTTTTTCTTTGGGTTCACCTTCTTATTTAGCTTCTTTAGGATCACAGATTATAGACTCAATGACCATTATTTGTGGCTAGAAACCAATTATGGTTCCTCTTTTTGGATCTGGGATACCTCACTCAGAATAGTGTTTTCTATTTCCATTCATTTGCATGCAAAATTTGAGAAGTCATTGTTCTTTTACCGCTGAGTAGTACTCTAATGTGTATATATTCCACACTTTCTTCATCCATTCTTCTATTGAAGGACATCTAGGTTGTTTCCAGGTTCTGGCTATAACAAATAATGCTGCTATGAACATAGTTGAATAAATGCTTTTGTCATATGATAGGGTATCTCTTGGTTATATTCCCAAGAGTGGTGCAACCACTTTGGAAATCAGTGTGGCGGTTTCTCAGGAAATTCGGGATCAACCTGTGTATTTATTTTTAATCAAAACTTTATTTTAAAGAACTTTGTAATAAACAACATGTATCAATATCATCAGAATTAGAGTCTTTGGTGATGATGGTTATTAGAACAGCCATTCTGAAGCTGTGACATTTCATACTGAGTTTTAAAACTATTAATTACACTTATATTAACTAATCCAGTAGCACACATGAAAACCTCAATGACAGAGGTAAACTAACAAAAAAATTGTATTCAGCTTTATATTACGTTTTACATTCCATGTGTCCTTACCTGTATTTTGTCCTTCCTTAAATTTCTTGGTGAAAGACAGTTTAATTGAGATAAGATTTTATTTCAAAATAATTTCAATTTACCTTTTCCTGATGGCTGGGGATAATGACTACTTTTCAAAATAGTTACTAGCCATTCATATTTCTATTTCTTTTTCAGAATTACTTATCAAATTTATCAGGCCATTTGTTGAATAGCAGATTTATATCCTTGAAATGTAATTTTTGCAATTATTTGTAAATTTTGGATATTATCCCCTTGTCTGAATTAAGCTAAAATGTTGATTCTGTGGGATGTCTGTGTGTTTGCCTGATAGTTTCTTAAACTGTGCATAAACCATATTTTCATGTATTCTCATCTGTTGATTCTTAGGGCTATTTCTCTGTTTTTGATGTCTGTTCAGAAAACTCTTGTCCTTCCCAATTTCTTGAATAGTATTTATTATGTTTTCTTCCAGACATTTTTGCATATCTGATTTTTTTTTGCATTTCTGATTTTAAATTAGGGGTTTTGGTCCATATGGAGTTGATTTTTTTTTTCAGATTTAATTCACCTTATATTTTTCTCATACAAAAACGCTGTGTGGTAGCCACAGTTGCAGCCTGGGTCCTCTGGAGATGTTGGTGTGGTTTTTCAGAAGATAGTCAGTGTAGTTTTGATAGGGAGACTCAGAGAATACAGTCTATTTACAGAGGTTGGGGGTAGATAACTGTAGGTTTTGGAGACAGCACCTTGCAAAATTGTCCAGGGTACAGTGCATTCCCTAGCTTGCTGTCATCAATATCTGGCAGCAGCAGCAGCTTTTTGGGCACAGGAGCCCAGACAAGCCTGTGCCTCTGCGGTCAGGGCTGAGGTACACCTGCACAGAGACATAATTGTCAGTCACCTTCTACGATCTAGGATGGGCTTGTCAATTTTATTCTCCGAATAACCTCTCTAGACATGGGAAATGGAAAACTTGGCCAAGATTACGGCCCCTCAGATGGCAGTGGCTACCTTCTTAGAGTGTTTAATAAAGACCACGATGACCACTGCAGTTCCCAAGAGTAATAAAAATCCTTGAACCTTGTCTGCTGTTCAGACCATGTCAGCTTTTGCAGAGACAGAATCTTTAGAATCTTAGTTTAGTGACATTTACAGAAAACAAAAATCAACAATCTCAGATTTCTTGTTGGTCAAGGACAATAGGATCTTCTCCTCTAGGGATAAGTGTGATTTTCTTGACCAGACAGTGCTACTCAGTGAAAGGGATTCACTCTTTCTCTTTGAATTTACCTTCTCATGTCCTGCAACCATGGCCACAACTTGGCCATGACAGTGGCCACTAAGACTACTGTAGAATTCTCAGAAGACACAGCTGCATCCTTTCAAGTCTTCTTCATCTCTCGCCTTTCTGGCCCTCTCTTGGCAACACCACACTCCTGCACTGCTGCACAGATGTCATCTGCCCTTTGGTGCTTTAGGGGAAAGAAGGAGAATTGGTTTTTCACAAGGAGAAATATATGAATCTGATTCTATCTTCTGTAGATAGAAATTTGTCTCTGCCAGCACCATTTGTCTTATGAATAGGCTTTTTTCCTTATATATTTGCCCCTTTTGTCAAAAAATGTAGGGGACATAATTTTGTCATCTTATTTCTCAGCCTTCTACTTCATTCCATTCCATTGGTTCACTTATTTTTATGCCAGTACCAGGCTATCTTTATCTCTATAGGCCTCCAGTACAACTTGATGTTGGGCATCACAATAGTCCCAGTATTGTATTTACTTCTCAGAATTACTTAGCTATTCATGGTCTTTTGTGGTTGCATGTGAAATCTTGAATTTTCTTTTCTAAATTAGTTTAAAATGACTTTGGAATTTTGATAGATATTTCATTAAATTCCTAAATTACTTTTGGTAATATAGTCATTTTCATATTATTAATTCTGCCAATACAGGAACGTGAAAGATCTTTCCAGCAACCAGTATCTTCTTTAATCTAATGCTTCAGTGCCTTGAAATTTTTGTTGTAAGGTCTTTCTCATTTTGGTGCATTCCTAAGTACTCGTAGAGAAATTGTATATTTTCATTTTATACTTTAAGGTTTTAATTACAGTAGGAGTTTTCTCAGGTGTAGACTAGAAAATAATGAGCAGGAATACTGCCAGTATTGAACTTTGGATCAACACAATTTTCCTCAGTCCTTATGTGTTTAGGATTTTTCCTGTTCCTAATGTTTTTGAAGTTCCTCGTGTGATTACAGTCAAATTGGTGGTAACTTTCCACTGGTTTACAGTGAAGCTTTGGATATAACCTCTTATCTCAATGTCATCATAATTTAGTCACTCTTAATATGCCCATTTTTGGAACACCAACTTTTATTGTTATAATAATTCTTGCATTATTTATAGATGATAATAGATACCATAAATACTGACCTTCAGGACTGGTACAAGATGTATTGAGTCAGACTTTTTTTTTTAATTCGGAGATGTAAATTTTGTTACAGACAGCAAAATTAAAATTTCCAAAGTTGTCTGAGACATATAGGAACATGAGTATTGCAAAGCCATAAGTGTGATACTGTAAAGCTTATCATGAGCACAGAGAAACCCTAATGCAACCCTTATGGTATGTAGGAAGGAAGACCCTTGTCAGATTTTACTCTGAAGTAAGAGATACAAAGTTGAGTTCCAGGGACACACAGATTTCACCCTGTAGCTGAACAACATCCATAGAATTTTAAATAGATACTACTTTGCTTTTATTTCTGTGAAACTAGTGAAGTTATTTTTCTACTGACAAAAGAAATATAAGAGAAATGAAATATAATGCCCCTAATATAAAAGCACCCACTTATGTAAAAGAAACATTACTAGGACTCAAAGCATACATCAAACCTCACACTCTAATAGTAGGAGATTTCAACACTCCGCTCTCACCAATGGACAGGTCAACAAGACAGAAACTTAACAGAGAAATAAGAGAACTATCAGATGTAATGAACCAAATGGACTTAACAGACATCTATAGAACATTCCACCCAAATAGAAAAGAATATACCTTCTTCTCAGCATCGCATGGAACCTTCTCAAAAATTGATCACATAATTGATAACAAAGCAAACATCCATAGATACAAAGAAATTGTAGTAACCACCTGTGTACTATTGGATCACCATGAAATAAAATTAGAATTTAACAACAATTCTAACCCCAGAAAGCCAAGAAACTCATGGAAACTGAACAGTCAACTACTGAACCACCCCTGAGTCAAGGAAGAAATAAAGAAAGAAATTAAAGTCTTACTTGAATTCAATGAAAATAAAGACATATCATACCCAAACCTATGGGATGCTATGAAGGCAGTGCTAAGAGGAAAATTCATAACACTAAGTGCCCGCATAAAGAAAATGGAGAAAACACACATTAGAGACTTAACAGCACAGCTGAAAGGTCTAGAAAAAAAAAAAGAAGCAGATTCACCCAGGAGGAGTAGAAGACTGGAAATAATCAAACTGAGGGCTGAAATCAACAAAATAGAAACACAGAAAACAATCCAAAGAATTAATGAAACAAAAAGCTGGTTCCTGGAGAAAATCAACAAGATTGACAAACCCCTATCCAAACTAATCAAATGGCAGAGAGAGAACATGCAAATTAATAAGATCAGAAATGAAAAGGAGGACATAACCACAGATGCAGAGGAAATTCAGAGAATCATTAGATCTTACTACAAAAGTCTGTATGCCACAAAACTGGAAAAAGTGAAAGAAGTGGACACTTTTCTAGATAAGTACCATATACCAAAATTAAATCAAGACCAAGTGATCAGTTTAAATAGACCCGTAAGTCACGAGGAGTTGGAAGCTGTCATCAGAAACCTCCCTACCAAAAAAAGCCCTGGACCAGATGGTTTCAATGCAGAATTTTCCCAGAACTTCCAAGAAGAGCTAATATTTATACTCCTTAATGTGTTTCACAAAATAGAAACAGAAACATCACTGCCAAACTCCTTTTATGAAGCTACAGTCACCTGATACCAAAATCACACAAAGACTTAACCAAGAAAGAGAATTATTGACCAATCTCACTCATGAACATCGATTCAAAAATTCTCAATAAAATACTGGCAAACCAAATCCAAGAACACATCAAAGAAGTTATCCAATATGAACAAGTAGGCTCTATCCCAGAGAGGCAGGGCTGGTTCAACATATGAAAATCTATCAATGTAATCCATTATATAAATAAATTGAAGGAAAAAATATCGTATGATCATTTCATTAGATGCTGAAAAAGCATTTGACAAAATTCAACACCTCTTTATGATACAGGTCTTGGAGAGACTAGGGATACAAGGTTCATTCCTAAATATAATAAAATCAATATACAGCAAGCTGACAGCTAACATTAAATTAAATGGAGAGAAACTCAAAGCCATTCCACTAAAATCAGGAACAAGACAAGGCTGTCCACTCTCTCCATACCTCTTCAGTAGTGCTTGAAGTTCTAGCAATAGCAATAAGACAGCAGACGGAGATCAAGGGAATTCGAATTGGAAAGGACGAAGTCAAACTTTGGTTATTTGCAGATGATATGATAATGTACATAAGGGACCCCAAAAACTCTACCAAAGAACTCCTACAGCTGATAAACACCTTTAGTAATATGGCAGGATACAAGATAAACTCAAAAAATTCAGTTGCCCTCCTATACACAAGGGATAAAGAAGCAGAGAGGGAAATCAGAGAAGCATCACCTTTCACGATAGCCAAAAATAGTATAAAATATCTTGGAGTAACTCTAACCAAGGAAGTGAAAGATATATTTGACAAGAACTTTAAATCTTTGAAGAAAGAAATTGAAGAAGACACCAGAAAATGGAAAGATCTCCCTTGCTCTTGGATTGGGAAGATCAACATAGTAAAAATGGTAATTCTACCAAAAGCAATCTATAGATTCAATGCAATCCCCATCTAATCACAACAAAATTCTTCACAGACCTTGAGAGAACAATAATCAACTTTATATGGAAAAACAAAAAACCCAGGATAGCCAAAACAATCCTATACAATAACGGTACTTCCTGAGGCATTACCATCCCTGACTTCAAATTCTATTACAGAGCTACAGTAATGAAAACAGCTTGGTATTGGCACAAAAACAGAGGTGTTGACCAATGGAATCAAATAGAAGATGCGGATTTTAACACACAAACCTATGAAATGAAATATAATAAGCAAAAAGAACTAGTTTTGGTGCTGGACAAAATTGACTTCATTATTGCTAAAAAATTATCTCTTTAGAAGGTGCTAGACAGATTTTCTTGAAGAAAGAAAATATTTGTGCAATAGGCTATAGACAGAGTTCTCCTGTTCTCACTTCCTGGTCTCAAACACACAGAGATTTATATTAATTGCAAATCCCCATCTAATAGCTCAGGTTTTTTATTAACTAGCTCTTACATTTAAATTAACCCAGTTCTATTCATCTATGTATTGCCATGTGGCTCGTGGCTTTATCTGTTCTCTAGCATATCTTACTTCTTAGGTGGCTGTCTTGCACATCTCTGACTTCGTCCTTCTTTCCTCCAAGCATTTTTAGTTTGATTTTCCCATCTATCTTTATTCTGCCTCGTTCTAGGTCAATCAACATTTTATTAACCAATTCACAGTGTACAGAAGGATTATTCAACAGCAATAGGCATGCTGTTGAGAAGAAACAGAGTTAAACACAGTGAAGAGGTTTTGAAGTAAGGATGTTATATTAAGGGTGGGTATATTGAAGTGATTGACATAGATTCAGTTTCAAGAGATCAACAGAAGTTAAAAGTTGTTCCTCCTTCCATGCATCACTGACAAATGAAATCCAGGTATGAATCCATGAAAGGTATACCTATAAAGAAGGAAGGAGAAAACTTTTCCCAACACCACAGCATAGATCAATGAGAGAGTAAAAAGACATGTTCCTACTTCTTTGTCCTCATTATATAAGCCTCCTGCATTTCATTGGCTAAATTCATCCAGAAGATGGATGTAGTGGGAT
Source organism: Neodon shergylaensis (assembly GCA_025134845.1). Classification (NCBI taxonomy): domain Eukaryota; kingdom Metazoa; phylum Chordata; class Mammalia; order Rodentia; family Cricetidae; genus Neodon; species Neodon shergylaensis. Next base: position 10,484,229 of record JABTXL010001671.1, read on the forward strand.
GCAGTTTCAGGCAAAGCATGGATCAGATAGAAGTAAGAGATCAAGGAGGAAGATTCAATATATCAACAATATCCGTGTCCTCCATTCTTTCTTCTATTTTCAAAATGGCTTCATTTGCTTTCAGACATCAGTGAAATATATCCAGGCAAAGAACAATAGAAAATGTGACCCTATCTTTGTCAATAGGACTACTAGACAAACATGTGTGTAGATTTATATAAATTTGTCTAAAAGCTTTTCTTTTACATGCTAATGTCCCATGGATGCCTATTTCTCATTTCATTATTGTTTTTCTTTCTTTTTTTTTCTTTTTTTTTCTTTTTTTTTTTTTGGTTTTTCGGGACAGGGTTTCTTTGTGGTGCTTTGGAGCCACTCCTGGAATTAGCTCTTGTAGACCAGGCTGGCCTTGAGCTCACAGAGATCTGCCTGACTCTGCTTCCTGAGTGCTGGGATTAAAGGCATGTGTCACCACCGCCCAGCTTTATAACTGTTTCTTGTAACTTGAGCTTGATTATCCAAATTTATACCTGCCACTCTGAATATACTAATAGCCAATAACACAAATGTCCCCCTCATACAAGATTGATGTGGGAGTGTCATATATCAATGTGGCGGCTCGGGATTAATGCAGACAAATTGTGATAGGTATATACAACTTTAATGTAAAAAATCAGATTCACAAGACAGAGGTTCCCGCAGAGCACAGGAAACAGGAAGAAGAGAGCGCACAGCCTTCTGCGCCCCAATTTATAAGTAAACGCTCGCCCGAGGCAAGCCCGCCCCCATGGGCCGGCTTAACCCTACATATCAATCTGTTGATTTCATTGGTTAAGTAATAAAGGAACTGCTTGGCCCTCATAGGTTAGAACATAGGTGGGTGGAGTAAACAGAACAGAATGCTGGAAGGAAGAGGAAGTGAGGTAAGATGCCTCAGAGAGACTCGATAGCTCCTCTCAGAGCCAGACGCGCAATGAACTCCGACCCAGGATGGACGTAGGCTAGAATCTTCCTGGTAAGCGCACCTCGTGGTGCTACATAGATTATAAGAAATGGGTTAAGAGGTTGAAACTAATGGGCCAAGCAGTGTTTAAATGAATACAGTTTGTATGTTGTTATTTCGTGGCATAAGCTAGCAGGCGGCCGGGGTGCTGGGGACGCAGCCCCGCCGCTCATATTACAACACAAGATGCATTTTTATTTTTTTTTTTTTTATTTATTTATTTTTTTTTTTTTGGTTTTTCGAGACAGGGTTTCTCTGGTTTTGGATCCTGTCCTGGAACTAGCTCTTGTAGACCAGGCTGGTCTCGAACTCACAGAGATCCGCCTGCCTCTGCCTCCCGAGTGCTGGGATTAAAGGCGTGCGCCACCACCGCCCGGCTGCGCCACCACCGCCCGGCCAAGATGCATTTTTAATGGGCATCGATTGGAATTCATATCAAGGAATGTCCAGGGAAACAAGAACTTTACCACTGAAGGACAGCCCACAGTATTTTGCAACATAAACAGCATAGTATTTATAGGGCAAATATTTGTTGGCAACATGTCACGGGATTCCTCTATAAAATATTCTGTCTCTACTAAATGTGATGTGTCCATATGAAAAAAAGAGTGCAGGTGAAGATTCAAGTCAATAGGCAGGGCACCTTGTATAGAACACAACTTGGTAACTTGAAAATTATCACACCACCTTTGTAGAAAAAGAACAGAGGAAACTTTGAAGTGTCGAGGGATAACTGAAGTGAAACATAACTTGCAACTTCTTGTTGGAAAGAATATACTTAAAAGAAATAGGATCCATGGTTCTAAGGCTGTCACGACTCTATAGGAGTTAGGAAATATGCAGTAAAGATTTTGGTATTGACCAATGAGAAAAAAAGATGCCTAGCCCATGTACTGTACCAGTTCTCCATTGAGTTTGTATTCTTCTTTAAACAGGTGGCTTTTCTCCTTTGTTATTGAGAGACCATTATTATTTCAGTGTTTTAAACAGTATCATCATTATAAAAGTGGAAACAATAGCTACAATTTGTAGATTGTTCCACATAATAAAATACCATGCATAAAGTATTTTATGTGTAACCTATGTCCAGATTGCTTTCTATATATATATATATATATATATATATATATATATATATATATATAT
>JABTXL010001671.1:10486384-10673269 GCA_025134845.1 Neodon shergylaensis
ATATATATATATATATATATATATATATATATATATATATATATATAAATTTAAGACATGAAAAATTTTAAGACATTTTGGAGCATCAAGTTAGATGGAAACAGAAACCTTTGCAAAAGTGCAGACCAACTGTCCCTAGTAGCTAGCCCCGTGTCAACACCCATCTTTGTGGTCTCGACAGGAGCAGAAAATAACTGCTCGGGGAGGGGGGGAGGGCAGGAAGCATGCACAGAAGCAGAAGTAGTGGCTTAAAGAAGGAAGAGGGTACACAGAAGTAGTCCATACCCTGTACTCAGCAAAACTACCCCCCTTGACCCGGACTAAACCTAGCTTGTAGTTTTTGCCTATATAATGTCAACCCCAAATGATGAGGGGGGGGTCTCTTCCCTACTGCAATGTGTCCATTAATGGTGGAGCTCCCAGCCTGGCTGGAGAGCATGCTGACTAAACCTTACTTTTGCATTCTCGAATTGACTGGATTCCTGTGGTGGTTTCTCTGGGGGGTCTCAACTTCGGCACAACATTATATATGCATACACACACACAAACACACACACACATTAAATTTGTGAGCATGCCATATTTTAAATCAAAGTGAGGAAAAGAATAAGTGTTATCATGGCAATTTTCAATAGGTTTGCTATTTTTATTGCTGTGAATATTCTGGAGAACGGCAACTGCTTTTTGAAATGGCATGTATTTATGTGCTGATAAATAAATCAGCCAGGAAATCTTAGGAACTTCAAAATCAGCAGGTCTCTAAAGCAATCACAAAAGAAGATGTGAGTCTTCACGTTGCCAGCTTCACACCAAATATGACTGTGATCATCATCTAGTTGCATCAACTATGTTTTTTTCCCCACAGCTACTGCAGTGAATGACGACTCAGAGGCTTAAAAGTTAATGCATACCTCACATCCATTCATAAGATGAGGGTGATTCTGCATTTCACTGTTGCAAACAGTGACAAAATAACATGGGCCTGCAATTTCCTCCATGGCAAGCTTTTTCTCATTTGCTTTAAATGTATATCTGGAAAAGCAATAGTATATTATACAGCAGACATATTTCTAGGTTTTTATTGTTGCTCTTGTTTGTCATGAGAAAAGGTCTTATTGTTTAACCTGGCATTGACTAAAATTTTCAATCAAATTGACTATAGATTCTGAGTGCCAGGATAGATACTAGCACTCAGTTTATAAACTGTGAGTTATAAATGGAATTAAACAGGCATTTCAATCCTAATATATAAAAAAAAATAGATTTCAAGCTAAAACTTATCAGAGGAGACAAAGAGATACACTTCATTCTAATTATGGAAGTAGTAAACCAAGAAGACATTACTCTTCTAAATACATATAAACCAAACTTCGGTATGTCTAATTTCATTTACAAAGAAATCACACTACTGCAATGAAAGACACATATTAATATCAACCAATTATTATAGTATATAATTTAAATACTACACTGTCTCAAATACACAGATCATCTGAACATTAAATAATCAGAGAAACATCAGTATTAAAAAAATATTATACATCAATGACCAGCATTACACAATAATCCTTAAGGTGCAGTAGTGTCAGGTATACTTTGCTAGTAACCAGCAATACTCTGATTGAACTTAAGGCCTGCTCAACAAGATGGAAATAGTATCTAGTACTGGAAACCTAGGCATCTTCCTAATGAAATTATTGATGTTAGAGGAGAACATACAGCTGCTACATAACTAAAAACACATTCAAATCTTGAATTACAAATTACATTCCAAAGATGCATAATAATAACCACAAATAAGTGTAGCTCTCACACTCATCAACATATAGAAAATATTTATAGGAGCCACAAACTGATAAAATTGCAGAGTTTTGGTGCCCAGTCCCAACTGATAGATCTATAATATAACTCCTATACCTAAGGTTCAGGGATCATTGTAGAAGAAGCAGTAAAAAAGACTGTGAGAGATGAAGGAAGAATGTTTTCTGTGAGACTGTGTCTTGAAAATCTCAGAGAAGTTACACACGTAAAATATCACCAACATAATTTCATAAACAACATGAGAACAAGGCCAGCTTGAATGAGCATGCTAATGCAGAAGGGTAAAAGATCAGGAAGTTACAAACCTAGAGAAAAACTATAGGCACCTAAGGAATGTGGAAAGCAGGAGGCACAGCCTTTTCCAGGAAAGAGCATATCAACTTTTTATCCAATACCATATAGGTAGCCCTGAAACATATTCATACAAGTAATATTATACAGATTGAGCAGGTTGTATTTAAAATTTAGAATATTTATATAAGCTAATTCTAAATTTTAGAATACACATACATAGCTAAATAAACAATGATTATATATATTTCTTTTTGTAAAATTTCAAAAAATATTTGAGAAAAGAGTAACATCATACTTAACGGTCATCTAGGCATAGTTACCAAATATTGTTCATTGTAATTTTAATATTTTTTACTTGAAAATATACTTTATACAAATAAAATTTTCTGTGTGTTGATAATTTTTACAAGACATGTTAATTGTGCTTAAACTGATGCTTTTACTTCATGAAAATCTTCAAGAAGAGGCTGAAGTAGCCAGGCAGTGGTGGTGCACATATTTAATCCTAGCACTTGGGAGGTCAAGAGAGGTGGATCTCTGAATTTGAGACCAACCTAGTCTACAGAGTGAGTTACAGAATACCCAGGGATACATAGGGAAACCATGTCTCAAGAAAAAAAAAATAACAAATAAACAAAAAGACAGCCTGAAGTAAGGTTGCTTTGGCCTAGTCTGGCAACCCTTGCATTCACAGCAATAAACACCCAGGGCCTCTGATATGACTCACCCTATTTGTTCCTGAACCCACAGGCCAATTTTATTGCACATTCAATCTCTTTGCAGCCAGAACTACCTCTACACTAGAGTGCTAGATTAAAACATACATCCTACATACCAGCCCAGTCTCCTCTGTCTATTTGACTTCACTATATCTAACTCACTTCTACCCTGAGCTCAACACACACACACATCATCTATTCTGACCCACCATCTCTGTCTATATCAGACACAGAACTAGAATAAAAGAAATTCACTTGCCTAGATTTTATCTCAATAAAACACAAACACTATGAACCAAGCCAGTATGTTGCCTCTAAACCCTAGAAGTTCAAGAAAATTGTGTGACAATAAGAAATACATAGATGAACTTGAGGACACAGAATTTAAGAAACAATCATAAATTTCATCAAGGAATTACAGTAGTTTAAAGGAAACACTAAAAACCAGTTTAATGAAGTTAAAATGAAAGAGTTGAAGGAGAATAGATGCCTGGGGGATACTGAAGAAAATACAAACAAAACTGAGGAAAATTTGAAGACAACCCGGACTTGCAAATGGAATTCAATAAATAGACAGCCACACTGAACAGGAATCAAACTGAAATGAAGATGGAACAGAGACACTCAATAACCCAACCTGAAAACACAAAGGAAAGTCTTTCAAAATCAAGCGGAAGAAAGAATATCAAGAACAAACAAAAAAGTAAAGAATGTAGGTAAAATAAGCCAGGGATATGAATTAAAAGTAAAAGTATAGAAAAGGAACATTCAAGAAATGTTTAACACCATGAAGATACCAAACCTTTGGATTACAGGCATATATAAGGAAAGAGAATGCAAAGGCAATGGCATAGGCTGGGCCATGGTAGCACATGCTTTTAATCCTAGCCCTCGGGTGGCAGAGACAGGCAGATTTTTGTGAGTTCAAGGCCAACCTGGGCTACAAGAGCTAATTCCAGGTCAGGCTCCAAAGCTACAGAGAAACCTTGTCTTGAAAAACCAAAACCAACCCCCCCTCAAAAAGACAATGGCATAGACCAGATCATCAACAAGATAATAAAAGTAGACGTCACCAAACTAAGGAAAGGCATACACATATGAATATAAAAAGCATACAAAACAGCAAATTGATGAGGGTAGAAAAAAGAATTCACAGAATATCATAATTAAAATACTAAATAAAAAACAATAAAAAGGTATTGAAACCTGTGAGAAAAAAAACAGACAGCACATATAGAGGAAAACCCATGGAAATAACTACTAATGTCTCAGTGAAAGCCCAGAACAAAATCATTTCAAGTCCTAAAAGACCATAATAGTCAGACCAATGTAATATGGTCAGCATAATCTGTATCAGAGTTGTAGGAGAAAGAAATTTTTTCATGATATAAAAAGCTTAAACATATTTTTATTCAACAAACTCAGCCTAAAGAAAATTACAGGAAGCAGTATTTCAGGCTGAAGAAAGAAATGATCATAGTCAATAGAGTATAGAAATTATTACAGAGCCCTAATTACTAAAATAATAATTATCTGAGAGAAAGCAAAGAACAATACTAAAAATCAGTGACCCATTATCAGAAATTTGCAAAATACTGTCCAAAAATAACTTTGAATAATCATATCCTAAATTATTAAAGAAAAGGCACAGGCTGACTAACTAGGTAAATAAACAAAATCCATCTAACCAGTGTCTACAAAAAGCATATCTTACCTTTAAAGATTGTCACTACCATAGAGCACAAGGATGGGCAATGTACACTAATTAAATGGAATCAAGCAGATATTACTATCTTAATATCTAGGAAAACAAAAAATAATTAGGAAAGATAAAGAGATATACTTCATTCTGTCAAGAAATACATTAATTTCGCCAAATTCTATTCCTCTAGAGAACGTTGACTAGTACAGTAAGTGTTTTCCATATACTACTTTCTCTAATAGAAAGGTCTTCTGGATGAAACATCAATAGGGATATATCAAAATTAAATGTTCTCATATATCAAATGCACTTAACAAATATCTATAGAATATTCCCTCCAAACATCAGAGAATACATACTTTACACATAAGCAAATGGATGTTTTATCAAATAGACCATATCTATGAGCTTAAAACAAATATTTACAATTTCATGAAGACTAGAATAAATTCATGTATCATATCTGACCATAATGCAGTAAAACTTAAAATTGACAGCAAATAAGTTTCTAATAAATATAGAAGCTCATGAAGATAAAAGAACTCATTATTGAATGTTCAATGTGACAGGGAAGAAATTATGAAAGAAATTTTCAAAGTCCTGGGAAGTTGACTAAAATGAAACACAACAGAGTATAACCACTGGGACAAATTTCAAACAATCCTATGAAGGAAATTTATAACTTTAAGTGACTGCATTAAAAAATCCAAAAGTGGACAAAGAAATGGCTTAATGATGCAAGTCAAAACAAGAACAAACAAAATTTAAACCCACTTGATGGCAGGAAGTAATAAAAAGCAGAGCAGAAATTAGTGAAATATATACAAACAAAACAATTCATCAATGACTCTAAGAGTTAGTTCTTTGAGAAGATAACAAACAATATGACTGAATATTTGCTCAACCAATTAAAGAAAAGTGAAAAAAAAGTGAGAGAATCCAATTTTAAAAACAGAAATGAACTGAAAAAGAATATAACAGATAACAAAAAAATTCTGAATATTAGAAGGGGATGCACTAAAAACCTGTTCTTATTAAATTGGAAAACATCAAAAAAAAAAAGAACAAGGATTGTAAATTTCTAGATTTCACTTAACTACCAAAATTAAATCAAGAAATCAGAACTTTAAAAAAGACCAATAACAAATGAAAGGATTAAATACTAAGTAAAAGCCTTCCAAATAAAATCAGTTTCACTGCTGAATTCATCTATACTTTCTTTGATTTTGTTTTGTTTTGTTTTGCTTTTTGTTTGTTTGCTTGTTTGTTTGATTTTTGTTTTCATTTTTTGAGGCAGGATTTCTTTGTGTTTACCTTGTTATCCTGGTACAAGCTCTGTAGAATAGGCTGGCCTTGAACTCACAAAGATTCTCCTGCCTCTGCCTCTCGAGTTCTGTGATTAAAGGTATGTACCACCATTCATCCAGACTTTTGAAGAAGATCTGCAGCCAATCTTTCTTAAACTGTGAAAAAAAGAGAGGAAGAGAGAAAGGGAGAGAGGAAGGGAGAGAGGGAGGAAGGGAGGAAGGGAGGAAGGGAGGAAGGGAGGAAGGGAGGAAGACATAATGAGTACTCCCAAATTCCTTCTATAAATCCAGTATCACATTAACAGAAAAACTAGTTAAAGACCATAACAACAAGAGAGAGAGGGGAGAGAGAGAGAGAGAGAGAGAGAGAGAGAGAGAGAGAGAGAGAGGAGGAAGAGGAGGAGGAGGAAGAGGAGGAGGAACAGAAGGAGGAGGAGGAAGAGGAGGAGGAGGAGGAGGAGGAGGAAGAGGAATAGGTCAGTATCCCTGATGAACATATACTCAAAAGAAGGCTCAACATTGCAGACAAAATACAGATATACAGAAAAAGAATAGATACTATGACTCTGGTGTCATTCTTTATCAGTTAAATTAGGGAGTGTTTCAACATATGAAAATTTATTAAAATAAATTTAACAAATCATGTAAATAGATTTAAAGACAAAAATCCACAACTATCTCAATAAGCAGTAAAAGCCTTTGACAAAATCCAAAATACAATCTTCAAAGAATTGCTAGAAAATGTAGGACTTGAGTGAACACACCTCAACGTAGTAAAAGCCATAAATGAGAAACACACAGCCAGTATCATTCTATATAGAGAAAATCTGAAGCAATCCCACTGAAGCTGATACGGGGGAGAAAAGGCTGTACACTAACTCCACTTCTCTTTAATACTGTGCTCACAGCACTAGAAATGGTAAACAAGTTTAAAGAATGTTGCAGGATACAGAATCAACTTACACAACTAATTACTTTTCCATATGCTATCAACAAACATACAGAGAAAGGACATGGACACACTCCCATTCACAGTAGTCTCAAAGAAAAATGAAATATCTAGGAATAAACCTAACCAAAGAAGTGAGGACCTGTATATTGAAAACTTTAAACCTCTAAAGAAAAAGTTAGAGAAACACACTGGTAAATGGAGACATCTGATGCTCATGGATTTCTATAGTGAACATTGTACCAAAAACTTTTATCAATTCAAAGAAATGCCGCTCAAAATCTCTACCCCATTCTTCACAGTATTAGATAAAACTACCCCAAAATTCATATGGAACCACAAAAGATCCCAGATAACCCCAGCAATCCTGAGCAAGAAGAGCAATGCTAGACGAATTACCATTCCACATCTTGAGATATATTACAGAGAGATAATAACTAAAACAATACGGTCCTTGTAGAAAAACAGACACACAGATCAATGGAGCAAAACTAAAGTACCAAACATGAACACATGTAACTTCAGGCACTTAATATTTGACAAACATGACAAAAACATAAGCTGTAGAAAATAAAGCATGTTCAACAAATTATACTGGGAAAATTGGATATTTAAATATAGAAGAATGAAATTAGATCCTGTAAATCACTGCATTAAGACTAACTCCTAGTGGGTCAAAGGTCTTATTATGAAACCTAAAACCCTGAAATTGATAGAAGAAAAGCTAGGAAGCACCCCATATAATTTAAATATGAGAACAAACTTTCTGAATAAGACTTTCACTTGCTCAAGAACTAAGGATGACATTTGATAAGTGATTTGATAAAACTAAAAAGGTTGACCCAGAGGGGTGAGTGTCTGCCTGCAAGGCAGGTCTGAAGGTCCCCGCAAGGGAGTGCGGGCACCTTCAGCTTGTGTTGCAGGGTCTCCTGTGTTCTACTCGACCCCGCCCTGCCCCCCACGTTCGCCCTTTTGTCCATGGTGTCCTTAGGCTACCAGGCTTCCCTGTTTCAATGTTGAGGAGTTAGTTCCATCTGGATGGAACCTTCATCTGGCAATGGATGGAGATAGAGACAGAGACCCACATTGGAGCAATGGACGGAGCTCCCAAAGTCAAAATGAGGAACAGAAGGAGGAAGAACTTGAGCAAGGAAGTCAAGACCGCGAGGGGGGCACCCACCCACTGAGACGGTGGGGCTGATCTATTGGGAGCTCACCAAGGCCAGCTGGACTGGGACTGAAAAAGGAGAGGATAAAACTGGACTCTCTGAACATGGCAGTCAATGAGGGCTTATGAGAAGCCAAGGACAATGGCACTGGGTTTTGATCTTACTGCATGTACTGGCTTTGTGGGAGCCTAGCCTGTTTGGATGCTCACCTTCCTAGTCCTGGATGGAGGGGGGAGGACCTTGGACTTCCCACAGGACAGGGAACCCTGACTGCTCTTTGGACTGCAGAGGGAGGGGGAAAGGAGTGGGGGGAGGGGGCGAAGAGTGGGGGAGGGGAGGGAAAAGGGAGGTGGGGAGGAGGCAGAATTTTTTTTTCAATAATAATAATAATAATAAAAAGAACTCTGTGGAAGGCTCTATGGACGTATGGGAGGTAGGAATATGGAGAACAATGTTGAGGATAGAGTTCTGGGTCATGAAAATTCAGAGAGGAATTTAAAGACTCTATTATAATTTTCATTTTAATTAAGATTCTGTGGCTCTTGTGAGATGTAACTGAAGAATTATCTGTGATTAACAAGAAACCAGAATTACTAAAGTGAAACATTACTTCATGATGGTTGGCTTGAGCTAAGAAATTAGGAGTAATCAAGAAAAGACCAAATCACTGAGGTGAAATCTTCTGGAAGTATATCCTGAGAGCACAGAGAAGCTATATTTTACAGGCGGCCAAGGTTGTACCTCATCTTCACAGCTAGACTCAGTAATGTATTAGCATCACCAAGGTGGTACCGGTTTAGAAAGCATTAAGGAGTCAGGGAAAGCAGCTGAGATTGTGACTGAGAGGCCAGAGGAGGGTAATAGTGAAGGTGCAGTCTCAGTGGCTGTTGAAGGTCCAGGAGTGAGGGGTCATGCAAAGAAGTTGAAGCTTGGAACCATGAAGAGAGTCTTATGAGAGTCTATTAGAGAAAGTGAAGCCCAGTTGTAGCCGAAGATTCTAGCATTTTGGAGATGCCAGTAATACAGAATGACCTCCAAGAACAGCAGTAGCAGCGTAGTAAAGCCAGTCAGAGCCCAGAAGACAAGCTGTGTCCTGACTGTTTGAGGCAGGAGGGCCGGCTACAGAGAGAGGACTTGAGTGTTGTCTGTGGACATAATGCTGCAGCTTGTTTGCTGGCAGGGACCTTGAAACGCCACAGAGTTGTGGTGATAAACATGGCTACAGCCGGTACCTCTGCCATGAGGCTGAAAGCTAAGGAATGGGCTGGATCTAGCCAGCAAAGCCACGGCTTTAATCCTACCCATATTGCTCAGTAATTTAAAGGCTCATGTGGTCAGAAAGAGAGAGAGAGAGAGATACAGTAAAGAGAGATTCAAAAACAAAACAAAAAACCTTTAAATGATTTAAGTGTTAAAAATATATGCAGGCTAAAAGTTACAGTTCTTAAAAGTAAAAAAAAAAAAGGAAGAAAGAGAGTAGCTGGGTGTGGTAGTACACACTTTTAATCCCAACCCTTGGGAGGCAGAGACAGAAGGATCTCTGAGAGTTCAAGGATGCCTGGTCTACAGAGTTATTCCAGGACAAAGATATACAGAGAACCTGTCTCAAAAAGTAAAAATAAACGAAATAGAGGTAAAAATAAAGCCACAGAAAGATGGAAAATACACAGAGAATATTGATACTGTATGCTATTATGCTCTCTTTGAATTGTTTTAATGGTGAGGAAGGAGCAACATCTGCTAAAAGATATTTGATTATAAATGCTGCTGAACTAATCCAAGAGAGATATTTTGAAAATACTTTCACTTCAGAATTTGCATCTAAGGATATGATACTTTGGAAAAGAGTTTCTTCTTTTGTTTTCACAGAGGATGAAACCCTGTGGATTTTTTTCTATTCCAATATGGTATGATAGACCACACCCTCTTGAAAGGTTGCTGTGAACACCTTCAAAAAATTACTTTGCTCAACTGCCGACTGAGATAAACCTGGCACACAGGTTACACCCTAAAAGACCTAATTGACAGTGCCCCTATACAGCAGGAAGCAGTTTGGAGAGAAATAACTGTGCCCATATTCCCAAATATTGTTTATAAGTGTTCTTTTACATTTAAAGGAGGATATGATATAGATATAAATAATTTGCATTGATATGGATTTTGCTTTAGTGATTTAAATTTAAGGACAATTTTGTTATATGTATATGTATTTCTGATACTGATTAAGGTATTGTGATTGTGTAGTTCATTTAAAAATGTAATGTATATAGGTTGTTAATGGATAATCATTAATAATAGTCAAGCTTGTAGTCATGTTAGATTTTCTAGATGTACATAGACATATTTCAGATAGGCATTCTTCATATCTTTCAAAGACTGCAGAATATGACATTTAATGTTTTAATAAGTTAGGGCTTTTCATGACAATGAGACACTCTGCTCCTGACAGCACCAATCTACTTCAAGAGGACGATGGGCATCGAAGAGGCTCCTTATGGAGTTTGATAGCCATTTTGGGCAAGAAAACTGCTCTTGCCTGGACTGTTGCATAAACTGGACACAGAGAACCCACAGAGAGAGGACTGCCGAACTTGCCTAAAGATGAGATGATCTTTCGGGGTTCCTGATTCATGAAAGAGTCTGCGAGACATTCTGCAGGACACAGCAAGTAGTGACTGAACTGTCTTTGAAATTTCCTGCTTCATGGAAATGTCTCTGGATACTATGGGCCTGTAGGTCGAAGATGGATGCCCTAACCGTACAGAGGAACTTTGGGTGACTGTCCAGGCAGTGAGATGTCTCTTTTATTTCTAGAGTTTGGAAGTTGCTTATTTCTTGTTTGCTTGGGTAATATTGTATTTTTCTCAAGACTTTGATGGAGTTGAAGAATAGATAGTTATAGTTTTCCATTGTTATGATAAAAGATAAAGTAGATATAAATATTTTAACTGTAATTCTTACTTGATAACTTTTGTTATATGTAATTTTGCTATGTTAAAGTTAAAGCCTTCCTTTTTTGTTTAAACAGATAAAGGGGAAATGACAGAGGAAGGTCATTGGTTAATTAATAAAGAAACTGCTTGGCCTCATAGGTTAGAACATAGGTGGGTGGAGTAAACAGAACAGAATGCTGGGAGGAAGAGGAAGTGAGCTAAGACGCCATGCTCCCCTCTCCCGAGCAGATGCGATGAAGCTCCGACCCAGGATGGATGTAGGCTAGAATCTTTCCAGTAAGCGCACCTTGCGGTGCTACACACATTATTAGAAATGGGCTAGTCCAGGCGCGAGAGTTAGCCGAGAAGAGGCTAGATATAATGGGCTAAGCAGTGTTTAAAAGAATACAATTTGTGTGTTGTTATTTCAGGGCATAAGCTAGCCAGGCGACCGGGAGCCAGGCGGCAGGAATGCAGCCCATAGCTCCTACTACAATAATGGACAGAGCTAGAGAACTGGTTCAAGCCTTTTGAAGGATTCCAGAAAATCAGGAGAAGATCTCAGACCCTGGATGGCTGCAGTTTAATTTTGTTTTGATTTGATTATGGCTTTGCCCTGATTTTCTTCCTCTAGAAGTAAGGTTTTATTTTCATTGTTTTCTAGACTACATAGGTGAGAGACTTTGAATTTTAAAAGACTTTGGATTTTAAAAAGATTGGCTATTTTAATTGAACTGAAATTTTAAAGCATTTGAATTTATGAAGTTTGTAGGAATTTCAAAGCTTTATATTGTTTAATTTGAGATGTTGGGGATGAATAAGAATGGTAGGATTACTTGAAATTGTGAAAATTCCTCCAAGAGATACTGTTATAAAGCAATTTTGGCCCCAATGTGGGCAACAACATCCACATAAAACCTGATCTCTCTGACTAGTAATTCTAGACACAAAAATAAACAGAGTGAGAACAACAACAACAAAAACTAAAAAGGTTTTACACATCTGAAGAAACAGTCAGCTCAAAAGGAAGTTGAAAGAATGGGTGAGAGCTTAACCAGCTGTTCATCTGGATGCAGATTACTATCCAGAATATAGAATATAGATGAACTCAAAAACAGAGTAAAAAACACAATCTCTGACCTAAATGACCCTGAAAGACAAGTTCTTACAAGAAGAAACACATCGAATAAATATCTTTAAAATGTTCAAGATTTCTAGCAAGTAGAAAAATGAAAATTGAAGTAACTTTGAGTTTTCATTTTATCCTTGTTAAAATGGCAAGGTTTATCAATGTCAATAGGAAATGCAAGCTAAGATGTAGGCATAAGGGAGCTCTCATTCACTGTCGGTGGGGATGCAAACTTCTCCAGCCACTCTGAAAGTCAGCAAGGAAAGTTAGGAAAAGCTAAAAATAAACATACCATAGGAAGCATCTGTACCACTTTTTTATATCCTGCAAACTTGCCATTCTACTCCACAGATACTTGTGCCCCCATTTCTGTTGATTCTTTTTTCACAATAGCTATGCCATGAGAAAAGTCTAAATAGCCTTAAACTGATGAATTGGAAGATAAAAATGTGGTACATGGGCACAATCAGGTACTTTTCAGCTGTAAAGCAAAAATGAAATTATAAACATTGCATATAAGTGAATGAATTATAAGCATTGCATATAAAAAGGTAATATTGATTGAGGTAACTGACCCAGAAAGACAAATGCCACAGGCTCTTTCTCACCTGTGATTCCTAGCATCAAAACTTCATGTGTGAGCAAATATTTTGTAGGAAAGGTGGAAATCAGGAAACTAAAAAGGGGTCATTGCCAGGGCTGTGGAGTATGGGGAAGCAATAAGGAAGAATATCATTGTAAAAGTGATATGATTGAGGTAATGTGAAAAAATGGAGAGGGTTGTAATTAAGGAGAGAGAGGGAGGTAAATAAATAAGGAGTGAAGATAGTAAAATAAGAGTAAGGATGTCAGAAAATGCCATAAGAAGTCATAATGGTAACTATTTACTTAAAATACCTATAGTTCACATAAGTTTGTTTATAAATATATGTATATAGTTTTAATAAAAAAATATTAATCTGTGATAACAACGCTCCCCCCAAGAATCAAAGACCATTTAAGAAATACTCAAACATAAGGAATGAGAAACTCTCTTTTGATTTGTTGGTCAACATTGTTCGAGATATTCCTAAAATATTAGTGACTTTTATTATTGTCCTTGGTTGTCCCTCCTGAAGTGAAAGTTAAGTACCTATATTGAAATATAGCATGTATTTCAGGCCTAAGAGATAGGGTTCCTTGGGCTGGAACTGACCTAAAAGTCTCATTTTTGAAAACTAGCTTTCATGGTACCTGAAGGATTCATGCAATCTTACTAATGAGGCATGCAACCAATCATCTTACATAGTTATGATGCCTATGAATCATAATAATGACCAACACAGCATGAAAATCTTAAGAGTATATTAATGGCACACATGCATTAGAAGTAACCAATAGTTCACTAATCGAACTTAAGACCTGCTCAACAACAAGGAAATCATGGCTGGAAATATAAAAAACCACTCATGGCTCATATATGTTGGGATGGAATCTACAACTGCCATTTTACTATACCAGTATGATCTTTAACTACACTCGAGATATGTGTCCTTATATCTACAGATAAGTGGAGTCTTTACTACCTACCTAGGAAACTTCCCTTTTGAGTAATTTAATTCTTGGAATTATTTTGAAAAGAGTTAGTTGAAGGTTAATCAAAAACTACCCAAACCTGGATTTTTCTTTGTTGGGAAACATTTTATTATTTTTACATTTATATTTTTGTGTCCCAATATCTCAATCCTTGGAAGTTTTATAGGTCCAGATTATTGTTCCTTTCGTTTAGGTTTTCAGCTTCAGAACATTACAGCAAACCACACCCAATTGAAATGCAGAATTACGCAATCCAGTCCCAATGGATGCATCTCAAATACAATTCTCTATCTATTGTTCAGGTATCCTTGTGGAAGAGGTGATAGAAAAACTGTAAAAGCTAGAGGACCAGGGAGTTTTTTTTTATAAGATTGTGTTTCTTAAGAAGTGAGAAGTTACACCTACAATGTCTCATGAAAATGAACTAGCCAAGGAAACCCGTAGAAATGCTGAAGCGGTGGGAGAAAGCCCAGGAAGATTCAACTGTGGATAGAGAACTACAGGCAACTAAGGAATAGTACGCACAGAAGAAATGGCCTTCCTCAGTAAAAAGAACACCAATTTGTTAGCTGATACCAAATGGACAGCCCTGTAAATACATATATAAGTAACATTATACAGACTGAACAGGTTGTACTTATATATTGGGACTATATGACAATATGACGTGTACAACACTAATGAGAAAGAGTCCATGAATTAGAAAAAAGCCATGGGGAGTTTATGAGAGGGCTTGGAAGGAGAAAGGGAGTGATTATATAAATATATTATTATCTTAAAAGAAGAAAAAAATCTTTAAATAAATTTCAACTAAGCTTGCTTTGATATTCTTACTTAAGAATAATTTAAAACACATGCCTTTACCTGAGTAGAGGTCTTGGGCTGGGAGTTAGGGGCAACATGGAGTACTGTATCTGATCCGCACCATCACTGTTTGATTCACAACATTAATGCTACCCTGGTCATAGTCTTCAGTTCTTTGAAATCAGTTGTCTCATCACTTTATGATACCAGGTCTGACTGAACAATATCTTTTAACTCTAGGCATGTAGTCTCTAGTTCTTGGTGAATTTTCTTTCTCTAGAGGTGTATACCATGGAATGGTTCATTCTTCCAATTTCTGGTTAGAATCAGATGCATGGAAGATTAAGACTAAAAGGCACAAAATCAATCAACATATTTCACAATCTCTATAGATGAACCATTGTATAGCAATTAGACATACCATTTTAGTCCAAAGTAACATAACCACAGCCAGAACATATAACAGTGAGTATTATGGGCCTATCATCTTTCTGTTCAGATTGCTTGTCCAGTCTGTTTCATGCAGTAACAACTAGCTGGAAACTCTAGAATGAATTCAGTCCAGTGACTTTAATGATCTGCCACTCAGATTATTCATATCAACATTTGCATAGGATGAAGATAATACAAGGACAAACAAGTTTCTTTTGTAGCAAAAAATCTATAGCAATAATAAATCATTTTTATTTTCTCATATGCAGATTTGTGGTTACCTCCTAAACAGAGAATATCTTCAAACATGAGAGCTTATGATCTACACCTGCAGTTCTTAAGTTATGGACTTCAATACAGCAGTACACCACCTTAGAATTTGTAGAAAATGTGACTTCTTGAACTCATTTATTGCTGCACCAGCACAGCCTGGATGTTGAGACTGGAAACGGGTACAGGGATTGAGACATGGAGGCTTCTTTTCAGGTGGAAGAAACAGCAACCTTTATTTGCCCCAGCTTTAGCCTTTTATACTGGAAACGCTTCTGCTGAAAACCACTGACCAGAAAGAACACAAACATCCTTGTCAATTGCAGAGTACAAGGAAGTTCCCCTGTCGGGCAGGGGGAGTGAGGGCAGCCAGATCACAACAATCTATATCTATTCAATTATTAATTCAGAAGACGAGGCTTAGTGATAAACACTTTAGGAAGTTCTATTTTGGAGATTATGATACACATTAGACTTCCAGAGTACTCACCTAGTGAAGCTATGTATTAATATATATGGATATTTAATTGAATAAAATCTAGGTATATGTTATACATAGTGTATAAATTAGTGAATGAAATATATTTATAATATTTTTGTGTAATTAGGTGAGGGAATATGTATTTGCCATAGTATAGGTGTAGAAGTCATAGATAATGTTCTGGAGTTCATTATCCACTTCCACCATTATGTGATGTATTAACTACATTTCTGTTGGTGTTGTAGACCATCCTGAACACATTTAGGAGAAAGTGAGGAATCTGGCTTGCAGTCTCTGAGAGGAAACAGTTCACCATAGCAAAGGAAGGGTAACAACTGGAACATGAGACCAGTCAACCAATCAGGTATCAGAGTGATCATATTTTATTTGCATACTAGAGGCTAAGTGGGTTGGTGGGTGAAGATGAAAGGAAAGGGAGAGGGAACTGAGAGAGGAGCAAAGAGGGAGGAGGGAGAGAGGAAATAGAAAACGAAGTCAGGCTATAAATAGCTTCAAAACTTGTCCCCAGTGATATACTTCCTCAATCAAGGCTCCAACTCTTAAAGATTCCATAGCATTCCCAAATAGCATCGGCAGCTAAAGAACAAGTGTTTAAAGATGAGTCTTTGTAGGACATTTCCTATTTAAGTTACAGCATTCTGTGTAGTAACAGGGGCGGCGGGGCTGCTTCCCCGGCACCCGGCCGCCCACATGGCTAGCTTTGTACCCGAAATAATTACACAGAAACGGTATTCATTTACACACTGCCTGGCCCGTTATCTGTAGCCTCTTATTGGCTAGCTCTTACATATCGATCTAACCCATTTCTAATATTCTGTGTAGCACCACGAGGTGCGCTTACCAGGGAGGATCTTAACCTGCGTCTGGCTGGAGTGGGAGCATCATGGCGACTCACTGACTCAGCTTCTTTCTCCCCCAATCCTGTTCTGTTTACTCCACCCACCTAAGGGTTGGCCTATGAAATGGGCCTAGGCAGTTTCTTTATTAATTAACCAATGAAAGCAACAGATAAGATACAAGACCCACCTCCATCAATTCTGCATCTGACTCCCAGAGTTTTATGAATATTTCATGACGGAAAATAAGTTTAGTCAAAGTCCAGAAGTCTCCAGTGTCTTAACCAGTCCCAACACTTTTCAAAAATTCAAAATCCAAAGTCTCTTTGGAGACTCAAGGCAAACTATTAACTGTGACCTCCTATGAAATAAAAATCTTATTACACACTTCCAAAATAAAAATGCATAGAATATAGAGTCCTATTCCAAAAGAGGAAAGTGGCATAGTCAGGAACAATTGAAACAAAGCAAGACCAACAACCAGCAGGAAAAACATCAAGTACTTTTCCTCCAGCATTAGCATCTGAGACTTTAGTTTCAAAGGACTTAGGTGGCTCTAGCCTTCAAAGTTTGCTGCCTCTAATATCTATCCTTATCTTGGTTCACTGTCTGTATGTGGTTATTTTTTGCAAATATTCTATGACTCTAGCCACCTCTATCATCATCTTGTGGTTTTCATTGTCATCTACGTATCACCATTACAGATTCATAAAGAGGCTTCTCAGGGTCTTCTTATGGGAACTTCAACCCTGCCACAAGATAAATGGATGATTCCCTTAATCTTGCATCTGTCATGGTTCCAAAAACCAGTGCCACATGTACAGTACTTCAAAGTTTTGCTGTCACAGCAGGGTGGATCCTGCCCCACCTTGCATACACAGTTACAACAGATTATGTATGCTTCAGTGGATGAAAATCTCCCTGTACCTGTGTGTAGTGTCAGACATCTTTAATCCCAACACTCTGGAAGAGTGACCTCTAAGTGCAAGACCACCTGATCCATAGAGAAGGTCCAGGAAAGCCTGAGATACACAGAGAAATCCGGTCTCAAAAAAAGAAAAGGAAAGAAAAGAAAAGAAAAAAGAAAAGGAAAGAAGAGGGGGAAAAAGGCAGAGAAGAAAAGACAATCTTCCTTAGGTAGTTGCTTTCCAGGAACAAGAAGATGGTGTCTTACGCCTGGGATATTTTTTTGTTTCTCTTTAATGGATCTAATCACTTTAACAACTATAGCTTCATTTTCATCTTAGTGCATTCTTATACTTGCTAGAGTCCTTTGCCTCTCTAAACTGCACATGTTTTAATTTCTTCTGACCTATTTACTGTCCTTTCTCATTGTATAACTTTAATAAAGTGATCATTAATAACCATGTCGTGGACCCAATGATAAGTTGTCTTAAAATTTCCTTCAACAAATAAACTAGTCATTACTTATTAACTCAATCTCTTGAAAATTCTCAGGACACAGACAGAGTATAGAGAGACCTTTTGCAATAGCATGTCCTAACTGGCCTAGAGCCTAGTTGCAATAAACTCCTTAATACTCTCTGAAGCTTCACAAGCCAGATATCCATTCTTTGCATTTTTGTCAGTTTGATTATACCATAGGAATCATTAATCTCTGCATAGGACATTTGAGGGCTTTTCTGGGCCAAAGTTACAAAGTCCTCCATATTTGTCCCTGAAACCAGTTTTAAAAGCTAAGAATCATATAGTCAGGGTTAGTACAATTGTGACCCCGCTCCCTGTACCAATTCAGTTTAGTTACTTTCCGGTTGCTATGATAAAATACCACAACAAAAAGTTATTTAGGGGAGAAAAGATTAATTTTGTGTGAAAGTTCCTGGTGGGTACGGTCCATCATGGTGAGAGCATGAGGTCAGTCAGTCCTGAGAAAGCAGAGAGAAAACAGGAAGTGAGGCCACATGGCAAAACCTCAATCTATCCCCAGTGGGAAAAGTTCCATACCTTTTCTGAAGTGCTACTATTTTGAGACCAATGGTTCCTTCACATGATCCTGTGGAGAACACTTTCTATTCAATCCATAAGAAGTGAGTTCCAGGGTTCAAACCCAGGTTCTTAGGTTTTCAGTCTTTGAAACTAGTATTTATTTTACCCCCTGAGCCATCATTCTGCCCACAAAGCAGTATTTTCAAAGGTAGATATGATCTTGGCCCTGAAAATGTTCAATAGTTATATATGTTGTTAGAATGTAACTCTGAAAATAACTTTATTAGTATAAAGCATACACAGTTCTTTATGAGTAATGTTTTCTCACATAAGATAATATGTATATGAACGATTTAGCAAAAGCTTGCTAGATTTTTTTCATTACAGTCTTGCTGAGCTACAAGCAGTGCTGGCAAGTATACAGTTTAGAATTTTAAAGGGAAAGATGCATCTCTTAATTTTACAGTAATTAAAGTACAAAGATATAGTATCTCAAACTCAGTAGACTATAGGAATAAAGTAGCCCAGAAACAACAGATTGGGAACAAAAGCTTTGACTCATTTTACACTTCCCCTTCTAGCTATCAACTACCCCAGCAGGATACTACTGAAAAGTGATCTGTGACAGACTGAAATAAATAGTAGATGATCTGTTATAATCCCCTGATAATTCAACGTTAAATATACTAAATGCCAAAAGAGCCAGTGAAGATGGTAGAAAGATAACAGAGAATATATATATATATATATATATATATATATATATATATATATACACATATACATACATACATAGAAATTAAGTTCTTCAACTGCCAAATACAAATCACTTATGGTACCTTCCTTCATGGCAATAGTACTTTCAGTTGCGATGCCAAATATGTAGGTAGAGCAAGTCTTCAGGAGTGAAATATCAAGTAGTTGCTTCAGTTCTCACATCCAGGCTTAAACTCAAGGGCAAATCATGAAACTTTCTGCCTCTGAACTAACACTGTTTGGTTTATCTTTTGCCTCCAATTTGATCATCGTAATGAAGTGTGAGCAGCAAATTAGAATGTTTACTTCCTTCCAAACTCCCAGCAATATGATTACATAGATATTTTGGCTTGTTCCTTATTCCTTGTTAAGGTAACTGAATTGTGTTAACTCTGAAAGAAATTGAAATGCTTCTAAATGGACCAAAAGTCTACTTTGTATTTTCACTGGAAAACTGCATGTTGCTTAAAGCTTATTTACTAAGGTTGTCTGACTTTAATGTCCCTTTCATTGCTTTTGGACTGTTGTAAAATTCCAAAGACATAGAAGTTATCTTATAGAGAACACATAGGATTAATTCTTGTTTGTGGATATGTAAATAAAATTATTCAGTGGAGATCAAATCACTTTCTTCTTATTCAGATAATTACATTGATTAAATGCATTTATCACATCAATCATGCTGATCTTATATATTTCTTGCACTTTGTGCTCTCTTTGTTATGGTTTATAAGGTTTTAACTTCCCTCATTAATTAATGAGTTAAATAAAAAATCCTTGACACATGTTTATCTTATATGTAAATGTAACTACTAAACTTTTAAGGTACGATTATCCTTTAATGATGTATTTTATAAACAATATATTTTACAACTAATTCTGGGAGATAAACCAACAAAAATAGACTACAAGCATCATAATTTCCCTGTTGCCTTTTGTAGCTTATGTGGTTATCATGTGGTCACATGCTTGTCAGTGAGAAAGAGAGTAATTGTTTCTATTTACTTCTGTCATAAAAAGACAATGTATCTGCAGTAGGAAATGGGAAATCCTCTTTGTCTTTACCTTTGCCTTACAACTATATGAGAAGAAGAATATTGGAAATGCAGCTGCCATCTTCAGGAACATGAGCAATGATGAAAAAAATCTTAGAGAAGCTATCTCTGAGTTATAACATTAATAGTGAGCCTTGGAGTTAATCAATCAATCATCAATCAATCAATCTTTAATAAGCCAGTTGAAGAGTTGAAGATCTACTCTCAGAGAGTATTGCTATGTTAGATAGTAATTTCTAAGCGTAAAGCTATGCTAATTACTTGCTCTACACATTTTGTGTGCATTCTAAGAAATATCACAGCCACAGACTGATAATAGATCCAGAAAATTTTACAGGCTCTGAGATATTCTTCAAGTCATGAACACAGTGAAGGTGGTACTTTTACGACACTGTAAAATACAATTGAAAAATACAAATTCTTCTCTTTTTCCTCCGTGCTCTGCACTTATACTTTTTAAAGTTATTTCAGTTTGGCTTGATTTCTGATGAATTGTGATCTTATGGAAAAATCCATATGCTTATGATTTTGTGATGTCCCACTTCCTTTTATTTCATTTTGATTGTTGATGATGTTCTTTTCTTAGTGTCGATCCTCCTAGTAGAAATCTGATTTTTGTACAGCTCAGTTTCAATCCTGTACTTGTTGAGAAGCGTTGCTGCCATTCTTTCCATTTTACAGTAGTTCCCGCATATCTCTAAATTGCCTAACTTATTTGCCTATTATTATCTTCTCCCCTAAACCCACTCTATATTCAATAGCCAACTTCATATAGCTCGTAGTAGGTATTAATTAAATCTTGTTTAAATTAAGGAATTAATTACATACCACAAAAATAAACAGTTCTTAGCCTACTTTTTAAATCCTCGTTTCAAATGATATATCTTTCTTCAAACTGAATTCTTTTTTTCATATAAAATTCCCTGAATGTAGGAAAAAAAAGTCTTTTATTGTGGTTTGAATAGGCTTGATCAACACTAATATTCATTTTGAGTACTGATTCTTTAGTGTGAATACACTGACATGTTAAGCATTGTAAGAAGTACTTGGATCATAGTGATAGAGCCTACATAATTAAATCAATCCCTCTTAGGGATGAGTTTTCACTATCATGGACCTGAGTTAGTTATCAGAATAGCATATTCTAAAGCAAGTGTCCTAGTTTAATTTTTGTTACTATGATGAAACACCCTGACAAAAATCAACTGAGGTGAGAAAGGGTTTATTCTTCTCATAGTTTCATGTAACTGTCATTGAGGTCTTTTTTTTCTGGTTTTTCGAGACAGGGTTTCGCTGTGGCTTTGGAGACTGTCCTAGAACTAGCTCTGTAGACCAGGCTGGTCTCGAACTCACAGAGATCTGCCTGCCTCTGCCTCCCAAGTGCTGGGATTAAAGGCATGCGCCACCATTGCCCTGCTGTCATTGAGGTCTTTAATCCATTTGGACTTGAGTTTTGTTTTGTGCATGGGGATAGATAAGAATATTTCCACAGATTGATATCCCGTCATGCCAGCACCATTTGTTGAAGGTGCTTTCTTTTTTATCATTGTATAATTTTAGCTTCTTTGTCAAAAATCAGGTGTTCATAGGTGTGTGGATTAATACTCAGGCCTTCAATTCCATTCCATTGTTCAACCACTCTGTTTTTATGCCCTTACCAAGAGCTGTTTTCATTACTGTAACTCTATAATAGAGCTTGATGTTAGTAATAGTGATGCCTCTGAAAGTTTCTTTATTATACAGGAATATGTTGCATATCCCGGGTTATTTGTTTCTCCACGTAAAGTTTATTTTGGTTCTTTCAAGGTCTGTAAAGAATTGTATTGGCATTTTGATGGAGATTGCATTGAATCTATAGATTACCTTTAGTAGGATTGCCATTTTTATTATGTTGTTCCTACCTATCCAAGAGCATGAGAAATCTTTCCATTTTCTGGTATCTTCTTCAATTTCTTTCTTAAAAGACATAAACTTCTTGTTGAAAAGGTCTTTCCCTTGTTTAATTAGTATTAACCCAAGATAGTCTCTGTTATTTGTGGATATTTGGAAGAGTAATGTTTCTCTGATTTCATTCTCAGCTTCTTTATCATTTCTATATAGGAGGGCTACTGATCTTTTTGAGTTGATCTTTGTATCTTGTCACATTACTGAAGGTATTTATCAGCTATAGAGGTTCCCTGGTAGAATTTTTGGGGTCACTTATATATACCATAATATCATCTGCAAATAACAAAAATTTGACTTCTCCTTTCCCAATTTGAATTCCCTTGATCTCTTTTTGTTGTCTTATTTCTCTAGCCAGAATTTCAAGAAATAAGTTGAAGAGATATGGAGACAATGGACAGCCTTGTCTTGTTCTTGATTTTAGTGGAATTGCATGGAGTTTCTCTCTATTTAATTGGATATTGATTTCCTCTTGCTGTATATTGCTTTTATTATGTTTAGATATGTTCCTCGAATCCCTGATCTCTCCAAGACCTTTATCATGAAAGGGTGTTGAATTTTGTAGTATGCTTTTTCAGCATCTGATGAAATGATCATATATTTTTTTTCTTTCAGTTGATGTATATGATGGATTACATTGATAGATTTTCATACGTTGAATCATCCCTGCATCTCTGGGATGAAGTTGACTTGATCATGGTGGATTTTTTTTTATGTGTTCTTGGATTCAGTTTGACAGTATTTTATCGAGTATTTTTGCATCCATGTTCATGCATGAGATTCATCTGTAATTTTCTTTCTTGTTGAGTCTTTGTGTGGTCTTGGTATCAGGGTAACTGCAGAATCATAAAAAGATGCCCCTCAGTGGAAGAATGGATAAAGAAAACATGGAATATATACGCATTAGAGTACTACTCAGCGGTAAAAAACAATGACATCTTGAATTTTGCATGCAAATGGATGGAAATAGAAAACACTATCCTGAGTGATGTAACCCAGACCCCAAAAGATGAATATGGTATGTATTCACTGATAAGTGGATTCTAGCCATAAATAAAGGACATTGATCCTGAAATTCGTGATCCTAGAGAAGCTAAATAAGAAAGTGAACCCAAAGAAAAACATATTTATCCTCCTGGATATTAGAAGTAGACAAGATGGCCAGCAAAAATTGGGAACTTGGGGATGGGGGTGGGGTGGGGGTAAGGAGAGATGGGGAGAGAAAAGTGAGAAGGGGAGGATGGGGAGAGTTTGGGGGAATGGGAGGGTTGGGATGGAGAAAGGGTAGATATGGGAGCAGGGAAGTATATATCTTAATTAAGGGAGCCATTTTAGGGTTGGCAAGAGACTTGACTCTAGAGGGGTTCCCAAGCGTCCAAGGAGATGTCCCGAGCTAGTTCCTTGGGCAGCTGATGAGAGGGAGCCTGAAATGGCCCTATCCTATTGCCATACTGATGAATATCTTGCATATCACCATAGACCCTTCATCTGGCGATGGATAGAGATGGAGACAGAGACCCACATTGGAGCACTGGTCCAAATGAGGAGCAGAAGGAGGGAGAACATGAGCAAGGAAGTCAGGACCACGAGTGGTCCACCCACCCGCTGAGACAGTGGGGCTGATCTAATGGGAGCACACCAAGGCCAGCTGAACTGGGTCAGATGTAGCATGTGATCAAAGCAGACTCTCTGAACGCGGAGGACACTGAGTGCTGACTGAGAAGCCAAGGACAATGACACTGGGTTTTGATCCTACTGCATGTACTGGCTTTGTGGGAGCCTAGGCTGTTTGGATGCACACCTTCCTAGACCTGGATGGAAGGGGGAGGACCTTGGACTTCCCACAGGGCAGGGAACCCTGACTACTCTTTGGACTGGAGAGGGAGGGAGAAGGGAAGCGGGGGGATAGGGAGGGAAATGGGAGGAGGGGAGGAGGTGGAAATTTTTAATAATAATACCAATAATAATAATAAAGAGTTTGGCAATGTTTTTTCTGATTCTATTATGTGAAATACTTTGAGGAGTATAGGTATTTGCTTATTGGAAGTTCTGGTAGAATTCTGCACTAAAACCATCTGGTTCTAAACATTTTTTGGTTGGGAGGCTTTTGATGACAGCTTCTCTTCCTTGTAGTTCATAGGTCTATTCAAATCTTTCACCTGGTCTTGATTTAATTTTTGTATATGGTATCTATCTAGAAAATTGTCCATTTCTTTTGTGTTTTCCGATTTTGTGGAGTACAGGTTTTTGTAGTATGACCTAATGATTCTCTAAATTTTCTCAGTGTATGTTGTTTTTGTTTCTGATTTTTTAAATTCGGATGTTCTTTCTCTGACTTTTGATTAATTTGGATAAAGGATGTCAATTTTGTTAATTTTCTCAAAGAATCAGTTTTTTGTCTCATTAATTCTTTGTATTGTTTTGTTTCTATTTTGTTGATTTCAGCCCTCAATTTGATTATTTCTTGTCATCTACTAGTCCTGGGTGTGTCTGCTCTTTTTGTTCTAGAGCTTTCAGGTGTACTGTTAAGTCACTGATATGAGCTTTCTCCATATTATTTATGTGGGCACTTAGTGCTATGTATTTTCCTCTTAGCACTGATTTTATAGTGTCCATAGGTTTGGATATAGTGTACCTTCATTTTCATTGCATTCTAGGAAGTCTTGAATTTCTTTCTTTATTTCTTCCTTGACCCAGGGGTGGTTCAATAGAGCACTGTTTAATTTCCATGAGTTTGTAGGCTTGGAGAATAGTGTTGTTAAATTCTAACTTTAAACCATGGTGATCAGATAAGATACAGGAAGTTACTTCAAGTTTTTTTGTATCTGTAGAAGATTGCTTTGTTACTGAGTATATGGTCAATTTTACAGAAGGTTCCATGAAGTGCTGATAAAAAGGTATATTCTTTTGTGTTTGGGTGGAATGTTCTATAGATGTCTGTTAAGTTCATTTGAGTTGTGACATCTGTTAGTTCTCTTATTTCTCTGTTACGTTTCTGTCTGGTTGACCTGTCCATTGCTGAGACTGGAGTGTTGAAGTCTCCTACTATTAGTGTGTGGGGTTTGATGTGCGATTTCTTCTTGAGCAACGTTTCTTTTACATATGTGGGTGCTCTTGTATTAGGGGCAGAGATGTTCAGGATTGAGAAGTCATCTTGAATGGATTGTTCCTGTTATGAGTATAAAGTCCTTTTCTATCTCTTAGGATTGATTTTAGTTTGAAATCTATTTTGTTAGATATTAGGATAGCTACACCTGCTTGTTTCTTAGATCCATTTGATTGGAAAACTTTTTCCCAACCTTTTACTCTGAGGTAATGTCTGTCTTTGAGGTTGAGGTATGTGTCTTGTATACAACAAAAGGCTGGATCCTGTTTTCATATCTATTCTCTTAGTTTGTGGCTTTTTATAGGTGAATTGAGTCCGTTGATATTAAGAGGTGTTAATGACCAGTAGTTGTTAATTCCTGTTATTTTTGTTAGTAGTGTTTTATGTTTCCCTTCTTTGGGTTTTGTTGGCAGATGCTTATCTGTTGCCTGTGTTTTTGTGGGCACAGTTAGATTCCTTGTGTTGGGGTTTTCCTTCTAGTACTTTCTGTGGGACTGGATTTGTAGATATGTATTGTTTAAATATGGTTTTGTCATGGAATATCTTGTCTCCACTGATGGTGATTGAAAGCTTTGTTGGGTATAGTAGTTTGGACTTGCTTCCTTGGTTTTTAATGTCTGTAGCACATCTGCCCAAGACCTTCTGGCTTTCATAATTTCCATTGAGAAGTTGGGTATAATTCTGATAGTTCTACCTTTATATGTTACTTGACATTTGACATTTTTCCTTTCCAGCTCTTAATATTCTTTCTTTATTCTGTATGTTCTGTGCTTTGATTATTATATGGTGAGGGGACTTTTTTTTGATACAGTCTATTTGGTATTCTGTAGGCATTTTTTACCTTAATAGACATATCCTTCTTTAGGTTGGAAATTTTTTCTTCTATGATTTTGTTGAATAGGTTTTTTCTGCCTTTGAGCTGGAGTTCTTCTACATCTTTTATCCCTAGTATTCTTAGGTTTGATCTTTTTATGGTGTCCCAAATTTCCTGGATATTTTGTGTTAAGAATTTTTTGGATTTAGTGTATTCTTTGACCAATGAATCTATTTCCTCTATAGTATATTCAACACCTAAGATTCTTTCTTCTAGCTCTTGCATTCTGTTGGTTATACTTACCACTGTAGTTCTCATTTGTTTACCCAGATTTTCCATATCCAGAATTACAGAATTCCCTCAGTTTGTGTTCTCTTTATTGCCTCTATTTCAGTCTTCAATTCTTAAACTGTTTGCTTCATCTGTTTGATTGTTTTTTCTTGGTTTTCTTGGATTTATTAATTCCTTCCAAATTTTGTCTGTCTTCTCTGTTTCTTTAAGGGAATTTTTCACTTCCCCTTTAAAGGTCTCCATCCTCTTCATAAAGTTATGTTTAAAATAGTTTTCTTCTGCTTCTTCTGGGTTAGGATGATCAAATCTTTCTGTTGTATGACCACTGGGTTCTGGTGTTACCATGTTGCTTTTTTGGTTGTTTGATGAATTCTTGCTCTGGTACCTACCCATCTCTTTTTTCAAATGATGCCTTCAGTGTCTTTGCATCTTGGTCCAATCTTTGCAGTGACTGAGTCTTTGGGAATTGTTCTTGGTCTGCTCTGTACTCTCAATGTCTGTGTCTGAGGGAGCCACTGAGGTCTCTCTAAGCCTGCTTTCTTGGTCTTCTCTCCTGGTTCACTCTCTTTGTCCTCTCTCTTGGTCCCTTCAGTGTTATAGCAAGCTGTGTTTCAGAGTTCCACTGAGGTTGCAGGAAGATTGGCAAGTTTGGGGCTAGTAGTTTGTGGGATCTGGTGGATGGGGTAGGTAATGGGGTAGCCTACTTGCAGGAAGCTCTCTTGCTGGCTGGCTAGACAAGACAATGCAGTTGAGGAGGGGTCCCAGGTTTTGTCTGTCTATGGAGGTCCTAAAGAGTGGGGTGACCCACCGTGGGGCTGGCCACTCAAGCTTTGGTCTCCTAAGTATTGTAGCAAGCGGTGTTTCAGAGTTCCCCCAAGGTTGAAGGAGGGATAGGCAAGATTGGGCACAGGATGGAGCCAGTAGCTTGCAGGTTCCAATACATGGGGTGGGTATTGTGGTAGCATACCCCTATTTTCTCCTTTCTAATAACTTAAGTAGACATAAGTTTAATGTAGACTGCAGACAGTAAAAACTGAATTTTTGTTTTTGTTCTTCTTTGCTTATTTTTCTAAAGCACTAAGTATTGAATCTAGAAATACTATGCCACAGATCTTTACTCAGCACTGAATTCTCAGATATGGTTTGGCATTATATTTTCTGTTCTTAAATATTTAACAGATTACAGAGAGTGCTATGTATACATGGACAATCACTTTTTGGCTTGCAGGAGTTTAGAGTCCCATTGTATACATAGCATGAGGAGCACATTATTTCCTACTAAATTACCAACTGAGAATGCAGAATGCTTCAGTGAGTGTAAGGAGTGCACCGAGTTAAAAAAAAAAATCTCCCCAGAAGCACCCATTTTTTGGGAAGGGGGTCAAATAGCATGCCCAATGACAATAAAGTAAATGTGACTTAGTACATATAGCTTTATTAATTCTCATGTTGACTGCTTACTAGTAACTTTAGGATGCACAGAATCCAAGATATCGTGAACAGAACAAGAAAAGTGCTTCATCCTATTTTTCCAAATTTACCAGATTTGGAGCACAGGATAACAGGAGGAGATAAAAATCCATGTTGTGTGTATAAGGGACTTTGTTTAGACAATAAAGCACACATGACTTAAATTACAAATGTAAAGAGAGGATGCATATAGGTAAGTAAGAACAGAAACAGTGATAAAATATAAAAAAGACTAATGGGTTTTTTTCTCTTTACTCTTTGATCTTTTGGGAGCCTGCTACCCAGCTCGCCAACAAATCATACAGAGGCTTATTCTTTCTTATGAATGTCTGGCCTTCGCTTGGCTTTTCTTATCTTAAATTATCCCATTGACCGTATGCCACTGAACTTTTGGTTGTTTTTTTTTTATATCTGTACACCTTTCTTTACTTCTTCCTCTGTGGTTTTCTATGTGGCTGAGTGGCTGACCCTTGGAGTCCTCCTCACTTCCTTTCTTTCATACCTTGACCTCTCCTGCTAGATTTCTACTCCTATTTATTTTCTCTGCCTGCTAGCCCTGCCTATCCTTTCTCTACCTGGCTGTTGGCTATTTAGCTATTTATTAGACCAATCAGTGTTTGGTATAAACAAAGTAACACAGCTTCACAGAGTTAAACCGATGCAATGTAAAAGAATGAAACACATATTTACATCACTAAACAAATGTTCCTCAGCATAAATTAATGAACACATCTTCGACTAACATTCTACAGCAGCCTAATGTGGAGAGGAGTATGTTCTGTGAACAGAAAGAGAGTATTTTTTTTAAGAATGAAATTTGAGAAATATCATATTTTTCTTAGAGTGGACAGTCTTCATCCATACTTCTGTAGAAAGCTGAGGATCTACCTAGCTCTTCCAGAAGATATGATTTTGTGAAAGATCCATTACTTACATAGGAAAGAAGATTTTAAGATCTTTTTACACCATCACAGTAAAGATAAATTTTTATTTTTTGCTTGTTTGTTTTTCTAGACAGGTTTTCTCTGTTTAACAACCCTAGAATTAACTATTGTAGATCAGGCTGGCCTCGAAGTCACAGAGATCCACCCACTTTTCCCTCCCAAGTACTGGGATTAAAGGTGTGTGCCTTACCATTGCCCAGCAAAGATAAAATCTTTGTGATTAATTTAAGTTGATTTATTTATAAAAATAGCATAACTTTATTCTTATGTTATCCATAATATTTTATTTCTAGTTAAGTCTATATTAGTAAAAGTCTGAAATGTATAAATATTAAGTAAAACTAGTGTAGGTGTACATCACAACCACAAAAATCAGAGTGTATGTCTATAAACTCTAGCACTGATGAACAAACATTTCCTTATGTATTTATGTTTGCACACTCCCTTGTTGTTTGACTTAACATTCAGATGTATTAATACTGCAATGCAAAATATTTTCTCTACTCTGTAATTCACATGATATTTTCCAAGTAATTTCTTTTTTTCTATTGTTCTTTTTATTTCTTTTTTAATTTTAATTTATTTTTAAATTTTATTTTACATTGCATCCACAGTTCCCCCCAAAAAAAAAACTCCCCACCCTCACCCCACTTCCCCCCAGCCTAACCCCATCCACTCCTCTCAACAAGTATGGCTTCCCAAGGAAGTCAACAAAGTCTGGCGCAGTAAGTTGGAGCAGAACCAAGCCCCCTCGTCTCTGCATTAAGGTTGAGCATGGTATCCCACCATAGGGAATGGTTCCAATAAGTTAACTCATGCACCAGGGACAGATCCTGATCCTACTGCCAGGTGCCTCACAGACAGTCCAAGCTTCACCACACTCTCCCACTTATTGAGGCGCTAGTTTGGTCCCATGGAGGATCCACAGCTGTTGATCTAGAGTTTCCGAGTTTCCATAAGCTTGGTTCACCTGTCTCTGTAGATTTCTCCATCATGTTCTTGACCTCTCTTGCTCAGATATTTCTTCCTCCTTCTCTTCAGTTTGATGACTGGAGCCCAACCTGGTGCTTGGTTGTGGATCTCTGCATCTGGTTCTGTCAGTTGCTGGATGAAAGCTCTATGATGACTGTTGGATTATTCACCATCTGATTATGGAGGAAGGCCAATTCGGGTTCCCTCTTCACTATTGCTCAGAGATTTATCTTAGCTATGGTCATTATTGTAGATTCTTGGGAGTTTCCTAATCACCAGGTTTCTTCTTAACCCCATAGTGGCTCTCTCTCTCCAGGTCTCTTCTGTTCCTGTTTTAAAAGCTCCAACTAAAAGCCTAACTAAAGGCAATTTAGGGATTAATTATTTGGGTTTATGGTTTTCAATAGAAGTCTATAGTGGTAGGAAGAAAAGGGTATGGCAACAGGAAGAGAAGCCAAGATTGCATCTTCAACAACAAACACAAAGCAGAGAAAAATTAGCAAAGGGACAAAGCTTTGAGCTCAAAAAGCCTGCCCCCAGTGACAAATGTCTTCATCCTCCAACAAGGCCACATCTCCTAAACTCTCCAAAGAATACCACCTCTTAGAGGCTAAGTCTTCAAACACATGAGTCTATAGGGGACAGCTCTTATTCAAATCACTACAAGAATTCATCAAACATCCTAAAAAGCAACATGGTAACACCAGAACCCAGTGGTCATACAACAGGAAGACTTGATCTTCCTAACCCAAAAAAAAGCAGAAGAAAATTATTTTAAATGTAACTTTATAAAGATGATGGAGACCTTTAAAGAAAAAATGAAAAATTCTCTTAAAGAAATGGAGCAAAAGACAAGCAAAAAAATTGGAAGAAATTAAAAAAAATCTTAAAAAAAAACAAGAAAACTAAGAAAAAAGGCAATGAAACAGGTGAAGCAAACAGCTCAAGACTTGAAGACTGAAATAGAGGCAATAAAGAAAACACAGGCAAAGGGAATTCTGGATATGAAAAATCTGGGTAAGCTAATAGGAACTACAGAGGCAAGCATAACAAACAGAAAACAAGTGAGGGAAGATAGAATCTCAGGTATTGAAGATACTATAGAGGAATAGAAAGAAAACATTAAATCCAACAAATTCTTAACACAAAATATCCAGGAAATCTGGGACACCATAAAAAGACCAAACCTAAGAATAATAGAGATATAAAATACTGGCAAACCGAATGTAAAAATACATTTAAAAAATCTACCCTAATCAAGTCGGCTTCATCTCAAAGATTCAGGTACGGTTCAATATACAAATATCAATCAATGTAATCCATCACATAAATAAACTGAAAGAAAAAAAAATGTGGTCATCTCATTTCACGCTGAAAAAGCATTCAACAAAATCCAATACCCCTTCATGATAAAGGTCTTGGAGAGATCAGGAATTCAAGGAGTATATCTAAGCATAATAAAAGCAATATACAGCAAACTGAAATCAACATTAAATTAAATGGAGAGAATCACAAAGG
The DNA here is from genome assembly GCA_025134845.1 of Neodon shergylaensis. Lineage (NCBI taxonomy): Eukaryota > Metazoa > Chordata > Mammalia > Rodentia > Cricetidae > Neodon > Neodon shergylaensis. The sequence continues at coordinate 10,517,644 of JABTXL010001671.1, forward strand.
AATTCTACTAAAACCAGGAACAAGATAAGCCTGTCCATGCTCTCCATCTATTCAACATAATTCTTAAATTTCTGCCTAGAGCAATAAGATAACAAAAGGAGATTAAGGGGATTCCAATTGGAAAGGAAAAAGTTAAACTTACACTATTTGCAGATGATATGATAGTATATATAAGTGACTCCCAAAATAATACTAGGAAACTCCTAAAACTGGTAAATACCTTCAGTAATGTGGCAGGATATAGGATCAACTCAAAAAAATCAGTAGCCCTCCTATATACAAATGATAAAGAAACTGAGAAAGAAATCAGAGAAACATCACCCTTTACAATACCCACAAATAACAGAAAATGTCTTGGAGTAACACTAACCAAATGAAGACTTGTTTGACAAAAACTTTATGTCTTTGAAGAAAGAAATTAAGAAGATACCAGAAAATGGGAAGAGCTCCCACGCTCTTGGAAAGGTAAGATCAACATAATAAAAATGGCAATCCTACTACCAAAAAACAATATAGAGATTTAATACAATAACCATCAAAATTCTAACACAATTCTTGACAGACCTTGAAGAAAGAAAACTCAACTTTATATGTAAAAACAAAATGCACAGGATAGACAAAACAGTACTGTACAATAAAAAACTTCCAAAGGCATCACCATCACTGATATCAAGCTCTATTATAGAGCTACAGAAATGAAAATAGCTTGGTACTGGCATAAAAACCAAGAGTTGACGAATGGAATTGAATCAAAGATCTATATATGATACATACACCCATGAACACCTGATTTTTGACAGCTAAAATTTCACAGTGAAAAAAAAAGAAACATCTTCAGCAAGTGGTGCTAGCACGACTGGATGTCAATTTGTAGAAAAATTAAAATAGATGCATAGCTATTGAAAGACCCCCCATACTTGAAAGACCCCCATGCCCATGTACTATGTTAAACTCTGCTGAAATTTAGCTGGGCCCCCCAGCTCAGCCGATGCTAAAACTGGATATCTATGGGTTGCAGACTCACTGACTAGGCTAAGGAGAAGGAATCCTCCATCCCCCAAGGCATTCTATCTAAACTGTCAACTTGCTGCAGAGTGTTCTATCTAGCTTTGTGATTTTCTGGGACTGAGGAGAGGGAATACTCCAACCCCAAGACATCCTATCTAAACTGTCAATTTGAGAATATACATGGGGCCATTCCCAGGGTGAGCTGAGCCCGCCAATTTGAGAACCAATAAAATGTTTGTTGCTATGCAGCCCCTTATGTAACTCCTAAATCCCTATAAATACATGATGTGCCCTCAGCCCGGCATGTTCAGTAATTTGGTTGCTGTAGCATCCTCAGGCGCCTGTGTATCCAATAAACTGCCTCATGCTTTTGCATCCAGTGGATTGGTTCTGGTTCTTGGGTGGAGGACTCCTTGTTAGACACCTCTCTTCGAGGGTCTTTCACTATCTCCATGCACAAATCTCAAGGCCAAATGGATTAAAGACCTCAATATAAATCTGACCACACTGAACCTGATAAAAGAAAAAGTGGAAGTAGCCCCCAATACATGGGCACAAAGACCACTTCCTAAAAATAACACCAGGAGCACAGACAAGGAGAGCAACATTAAATAAATGGGACTTCCTGAAACTGAGTCGGTTGTGTAAATCAAAGGACATAGTCAATAAGACAAAAGACAGCCTACTGAAGGGTAAAAAAATGTCACCAACCCCATATCATACAGAGGACTGATATCCAAAATAAATGAAGAACTCAAGAAATTAGACACCAAAATTCCAAATAACCCAATTTAAAAATAGGGAGACTTCTTAGCAGAAGAATCTCAAATGGCTGAAAAACACTTAAGGAAATGTTCAAAATCCTTAGCCATCAGGGAAGTGCAAATAAAAACAGCTCTGAGATACTATCTTAACACCTGTCAGAATGGCTAAGATCAAAAATACCAATGATAGCTTATGCTAGAGAGGTTGTGAAGTAAGGGGCACACTCCTCCATTTATGGTGGGAAGGCAAACTTGTACAACCACTTTGGAAATTAGTATAGCAGTTTCTCAGAAAATTGGGAATCAACCTACCTCAGGATCCAGTAATAGCACTCTTGGACATCTACCCAAAAGTTGCTCAATCATACTCTAAGCGCATTTATTCAACTTTGTTCATAGTAGCATTATTTATAATAGCCAGAACCTGGAAACAACCTAGATGCCCTTCAACCAAAAAATGGATAAAGAAAATGCGGCACATTTATACATTAGCATACTGCTCTGTGGTAGAAATCAATGACATCTTGAATTGTGTATGCAAATGGATGGAACTAGACAAAAACCTTTCTGAGTTAACCCAGACCCAGAAAGATGAGCATAGTTTGTAGTCACTCATAAGTGGCCAATGTTAAGAATTTTTCCTAACCATGCCTCTCCACTGATGCAAAATAATCCCAATCAGAGGAAATCAGACCAAATTAAAAGATATCCAGTTTTAATTATACACCTGCACTCTCGGGTACCCTCAGGGGAAGATTGGGAGGGGTTTCCCCAGTGCAAAGAGGGTTCCAAGGATAGGGAGATGTGGTAGCAGGGAGAAGAGAGGAGGAAGGTGGGTTAGGAGACAGTTTGACCTTGAATTTCTGCTTTGGCTGGGGGAGGTATTAGGTGGGGGGCCGGTAAGGAGAGGAATGTGGACAATGTTGCTTCACGGAAAGGGGTTCGGTAGTAAGAGTTTCAGGGAGTGGGGGAGGGGTCAATGCCTCTGGTTGTTTTTATTGGCTTTTTGGGAACCTATTCTCTTTGAATGGATACCTTGCTCAGTTTAGATACAGTAGGGAGGGCCTTGGACCTTCCACAAAGCAATGTATGTTACCCTCTCTGAGGAGTGGATGGGGAGTAGGTTGTGGGGTAGGTGGAAGGAAGGTATAAAGGGAGAACGTGGGAACTGGGATTGTTATGTACAATAAAAAGACTGCTTTCTTTTTCTAATAAAAAAGAATTAATTAAAAAAGAGTCTATATTGATCTTTGTTATTTATCACCTGCAATACTTTCTCCTCTTCCTTCTTTCCTTTCTTATTTTTCCCTTTTTTCTTTATTTACTCTTTTTTCATATCATGCATCCTAACCACAGCCACCCCTCCATAGGCTCCTCCACCCTTTTTCCCCTCTTCTCCAGATCTACTGCTCCTCCTTCAAGGATATCAATCAAGCACAGCATAACAAGATGTAATAAGACTAGGCACAAACCCTTACTCATATAAAGACTGCATATAAACCCAGCAGGAGGCAAATGAGTCAGAGACACACCCACTCCCACTTTTAGGAATCTCACTGGAATACCAAGCTAAGCGATTTAACATATATTCAGAGATCTTGGCATAGCTCCATGAAGGGTCCATCACTGCTGCTTTAGTGTACTTGAGACCCTATGAGCCCTGCTTAGCTGATTCTGTGGGTTGAGTTCTGCTGGTATCCTTGACCCATCTGGCTCCTGCAGTCTTCCTCCCCCAACCCCCACGTTACTTTCATGCTAAGTTACTGGAGGAATAAATAAGGTAAATGCAATGTGTCCTGCTCTGTTTATATTTCTAAGGCAAAGAGATCTTGTGATTCACTGAGAGACTTCATATTTACTGTTGCTGTAGGCTGTTTGAGTACAAATGCAGCTGATAAAGAAAGTCAAACTTTGGAGAAGATTTTATCATAGTGAGAACAAATTTGATTTCAAAAATTGTTGTTCCTAGAGGAAATTAAATTTATGCCAAATGGCTTCTTTAATATTTTTTCTAAAGAGAATTGTATTTCATTTAACATTTGGTAGATAAAACTATGTTTCATTTACATTTCTTATGTAACACTTAAATCCTTTGTCTGTCTGTTTCACTGCACACATCCCAGGAAAACTTCTAGGAATCAGTTCTCTTTGTCTCCCAGTTAGTTCCTAGAAATCAAACTCAGGTTATAAATCTTGACAGTAGGAGCCTTTTTACTCTGAGTCATCTTGCAAGGCACCAAAACTAGATTTGAATGCAAAAATTTTCACTGTGTGGTTGTGCTGAAGTAACTGAATCATTCACTTTCTTGATTCCTCATGTATAGTCATGAGAGTCAGGGATCTTTAGAACCATTACCTCTTTGAAAAACTTGACTTTCAGTTCTCTCCTGCTTTGTGGGTGGCCTAGATGGGTACTACCTTCATGTTTCTCCAACAAAGGAACCCTGATTTTTCAATCAATATCAGCAAAATATTCCAATTTACATCCACCCTGTAATTAAACACATTATGAACTTATGTTTTGAATTACACACACTGTCAATCAATAAATCAAGCAATTGTTCTTACTCTCAGAATATTAGAATTTCCTTCAAACCCTGAGATGTTCTGAGACGTTTTAATTTGTCACTGCTTCTAAGCATAAATTCGGTCTTCGTGTCATATATGTATGTGTTCATATATGTATGTGTCATATATGTATGTATTTATGTCTTTATACTAGAACAATATTAAGGTAGATTGTGCTTATGATTTATGATAAATTTAAAGTAATGAAGTCAGATAGACAGAACTGTCCCTCTTGTTCAGAATCATCTTATAGTAGTTAAAAAATACCCCTCAGTTTTATCAATTATACATTTGGGATTCTTGATATTTACTTGTACAGATCACATCAGGTATTGGATTTACAACGGAGACCCATTGAACTTGTATTTGTTAAGTTCTGGTTTAGAAGAGATATTAGCTGTGCACTTGATTACAATGGGCTTACCACAAGGAAGGAGACATATCTGCCTTGATCTGTTTATGAGATGTTCTACTGACAGTCTGTCATTGCTGTTTGGAACCTTTGAGGATTCTGAGTACTACATAGCAGCTAAAAGTATTTCTAGTCCTTACTGAGAAAAAGGAAGCTTTTCCTCAGCAGTTTTTAACCAAATTTCTCTTTTAGAATGATGAATAGGCAAAGGTGAATTTGTGGGATTTTGAATTCTACATTTGAGAATGCTAGTCCCAGAAAAAATGACAAGTTATATTTTTACCTCATAGTTACCCAAAAGTTTTAGAAGAAATTTCAGCATAAACACATTCTTAGAAGTGATCATTTCTCCTGGATACCTTCATGACATCTGTTAATTTTGCCTGGTGTGATTGCACATATCCAAAATCAGGATCCCTTAGAGATAGAAGCAGTAGGGCCAGTAGTCCCTGACAAACCTGTTTTATATAGTGAGTTTAGGGGCATCCTTCCAACAGGTACATGAATGGCTACAAGCAGGATCTGAAGTAGTCTACTGGAACTGTTGCAAAAATCTGTCAACTGAAATCTTAGTTCACATTTCTCTAACATATGATTTCATTTTACTGGGTTCAGGCCTCTCCTAAGGTCAACATCTCCTCTAAACTGCTTTTCTCTGGGCCCTACCTTTATATACTTACATATAGAAGTTTCCATCATCATCATCATCATCATCATCATTTTGTATGATCCTCTTTGGAATCCTTTCACTCTAGAATTTGATCACCTTTTCAGTCAATGACATTTTTTTTTCCTTCTCTAGATAAACTGTTTTTCTTTAAGTCTTGTAGGTGATATCCAGGATACTCCTATTTTAATTTTTACTCTTGAATTTCTCTCTTAATACATATCCAGATACCCTATGAATAGTTACCCTAACTTCCTTTGGGGCTTGTGTTGGTTTTAAAGAAAATAGCTCCCAAAGAGTGTGGCACCATTAAGAGGTATAACGTTGTTGGAGGAAGTATGACACAGTGGGGCCAGGCTCTGGGGTCTCTTTTGATCAAGATTTCCTCATTGTGATTAGCATTTCACTTCTTGTTCCCTGCAAGATGTAGTACTCTCAGGTCCAGCATCACATCTGCCTCCATATTCCCTGTCATGATGATAATGGACTGAACCTCTAAAACTGCAAGGGAGCCATCCCAATTAAATATTTTGCTTTATAAGAGTTGCTGTGCTCAGGGTGTCTCTTTACAGCAATAAAAACCCCAACTAAAACATGGCTATTACTCAAATGTGACCATTAGGGTCGACTTCTTTGACCATCTGGGATTCTATAACTTCTTAACTCTCAATCTTTAATGTTTTGCCTACATAGCACATTTCATTGCTCATATGTAGTGTTTGTGATGTCTCTCTGTGTATGTGTGTGGTGTTTGATTCCTTCTGCTATATCTTGTGCCCTAAAAGAAAATATGTTATTTATTTTCTATGGTAGTCCAGCATTTTATCTGAACTATACGATAACAATTAGAAATACTATTTTAGGAAATATTGAAAAATATCTTAGTTTGAGATTTTGTTCTTTTTTCCTCACTAGAGTCATTAGCTCCTGATCCTGGTCATCCATTAAAAGAAAATTCTTCAAAAATTTAAACTTCTTTTCATACAAGTCTTCCAGTTGTTTGCTTAGAGTTACTCTGAGATATTTTGTGATATTTGTGGGTTTGTGAAGGATGATGCTTCCTTAATTTTTTTCTCAGTCCATTTATCATCTTTGTAAAGAAGGGCTACTGTTTTTTTTTTTCTTTTTTTAGTTAATCTTGTATCCTGCTACATTACTGAAGGTGTTTATGAGTTGTAGAAGTTTCTTGGTAGAATTTTGGGGTTGCTTATGTAAACTATCATATCATCAGCAAATAGTGAGAGCTTGACTTCTTTTCCAATTTGTATCTCCTTGATCTCTTTTTGTTGTCTTATAGCTTTAGCTTGAACTTCAATAACTATGTTGAATAGATATGGAGAGAGTGAAAAACCTTGTCTTGTTCCTTATTTCAGTAGGATTGCTTTGAGTTTCTCTCCATTTAAGTTGATGTTGACTGTTGACATGCTGTATATTGTCTTTATTATGTTTATATATGTTCCCTGTATCCCTGCTCTTTCTAAGACCTTTATCATGAAGGGATGTTGTATTTTGTCAAATGCTTTTTCAGCATCCAATGATATGATCATGTGGCTTTTTTTTTAGTTTTTTTATATGGTAAATTACATTGACAAATTTTTATATGCTGAGCCATCCCTGCATCTCTAGGATGAAGCCAACTTGATCATGTTTGATAATTTTTCTGATGTGTTCTTGGATTCAGTTTGTCACTATTTTATTGTATATGTTTTCATCAATGTTCATGAGTGAGATTGGTCTGTAATTCTCTTTCTCAGTAATGTCTTCGTGTGGTTTGGGTATCAGGGTAATGTAGTCTCATAAAAAGAGTTTGGCAGAAATCAAAGAAGACACCAGAAAATTGAAAGATCTTCCATGTTCTTGAATTGGAAGAATTAACATAGTAAAAATGGCAATCTTATCAAAGGAAATCTACAGATTCAATGCAATGGCCATCAAAATCCCAGCAAAATCTTTACAAACCTCGAAAGAATAACTCTAAACTTCATATGGAAAAACAAAAATCTCACAATAGGCAAAACAATCCTGTACAATAAAGGAACTTCTGGAGGCATCACAATCCCTGACTTCAAATTCTACTACAGAGCTACAGTAATGAACACAGCCTGGTATTGGCATAAGAACAAAAAGGAGGACCAATGGATCTGAATCAAAGACCCAAATATTAATCCACATACCTACAAACACCTGATTTTTGACAAAAAAAGCAAAAAAAAAAAAAATAAAATGGAAAAAAGATAGCATATTCAACAAATGGTGCTGGTATAACTGGTATCAACATATAGAAGAATGAAAATAGATCCATATCATCACTATGTACAAAACTCAAGCCCAAGTGGATCAAAGACCTCAACATAAAGTCAACCACACTGAACCTCATAAAAAAGAAAGTGGAAAGTACACTTGAATGCATTGGCACAGGAGACTACTTCCTAAATATAACCCCAGCAGCACAGACACTAAGAGAAACAATTAAAAAAATGGGACCTCATGAAACTGAGAAGTTTCTGTAAAGCAAATGACATGGTGAACAAGACAAAATGACAGCCTAAAGAATGGGACATGATCTTCACCAACCCCACATCAGAGAGAGGGCTGATCTCCAAAATATACAAAGATTTCAAGAAATTGGTCATTGAAAGAACAAATAATCCAATAAATAATTGGGGTATAAACATAAACAGAGAACTCTCAACAGAGGAATCCAAAATGGCTGAAAGACACTTAAGGAAATGCTCAACATCCTTAGCTATCAGAGAAATGCAAGCTAGTTCCAGGACAGGCTCCAAAGCCACAGAGAAACCCTGTCTCGAAAAACAAAAAAAACAAAAAACAAAAAAACAAAAAAAAAAAAAACAAAAAACAAAAAAAAAAAACCAAAAACAAACAAAAACAACAACAAAAAAAACCTCTGAGGTTCCGTCTTACAAGATCAAAAGCTCTGATGACAAGTTATGCTAGAGAGAATGTGGGGTAAAGTGAGCACTTCTGCATTGCTGGTGAGAGTGCAAACTGGATAGCCCTTTGAGTATCAGTATAGAGATTTCTCAGAAAATTAGGAAAAAACCTTCCTCAATACCCAGTAATACCACATTTGGGTATATGCCAAAAGGATGCTCAATTGTACCACTAGGACATGTGCTCAACTATGTTCATAGCAGCACTGTTTGTCATAGCTGGAACCTGGAAACAACCTATATGCCCTGGACAAAAAAAAAATGGACAAGGAAAATGTAGTACATTTACACAATAGAGTACAACACAGAAGAAAAAAATAATGACATTTTGAAATTTGCGAGCATATGGAAGGAGGTAAGAAACATCATATTGAGTGAGGAAACCTAGATCCATAAAGACAAATATCATATGTACTCACTCATAAGTGGTTTTTAGATATAAAGCAAAGAAAAACCACACAGAAGTCACTGGCCAAAGGAAACCAATGGGATGTGACTAGTAAACAAATTATTGTATCCTAGATTATTTTGAAGGTAGAAGAAAATAGGGAGAGAGAATGAAGTAACAATAGGTAAATTGTGGAGTTCAGATAATATTTTGTTGATGGTGATTTCCTAATGGAGATAAATATGCCGCAGTAATAATGCAATGTTAACTAAAGTGGGGCAGAATCTCTTCAAACATCTGTAATCATCTTTGGAGCTTTTGTGCACTCAACCAGGAACCAGATTTCTTTCTTACTGTAAAATTAAATGTTAATTAAAAATAAAGAGAAATAAAAGATTTACCTTAATTTAAACTTAATTCAATTTTATAACTACCAAAACAAAATGCTTGGGGGAAGGCTACTCAGGTTCCTGCAATTTTAATAAGTCTCTGGAAACTTCTGATGCTCTAGGTCACAAATTATGAAATACAGAAGAATATATAAGGAAGTAGTTAACATACTATTATGAACATCATCCTTGATTTGATTGCTAATTTTGTATTTACTTGATGTCATTGTTTTGTTCCTGTTACTATATTTAATTCAATTACCAAAAGCAACTTGGGGAGGAAAGGGTTTGTAGCATCTTACCAGTTAATGTTCATCATCCATAAAAATCAAGGCAGGAATTCAAGATGATAATCAAGAGGCAGGAACTGAATCAGGGACCATGGAGTACATATGCTATTGTGAGTTATAGAATATTTAAATGACTTAGATTCCTCAGACTTATGAAAAGTAGTTAACATTATTATATGATGATAGGAACTTCAGGTTATTTGGAAATAAGCATTGGTTAGTTTTGATCAGCTTGATATAGCATCATGTGGAATGTGGGAACCTTAATTGAGAAGATGTCTCCACCAGACTGTCTTGTGTCTGTTGGTTGTTTTGCCAGTTTTTGACTTATGTAGAAGGCCCAGGTACTCTGGGTGGTGCCAGTCCTGGGTAGATGATTCTGAATTTTGTCAAAAGCAAACTGACCAAGCTATGGAGAGAAAGCCAGTAAACAAATTTATTTTATCATTTTTCCTTGGCTCCTGCTTGAGTTCCTGTTCTGATTTTCCTTGAATGTGATCAGGTTGTATAAAAAAACTAAACCATTTCTTTCCAAGTTACTTTCTTAATAGTTTTTATCACAGCAATAAAAAAACATACTAGGACATCATATTCATCAAAAATCCTGATTTATCCACCCATCCATTCATTCATTCACCCATTCACTCACTCGAAATTCTGAAGTACTGTAGGATCAGAATATAGTTCCTTGGAAGCAGCACCACAATGCTATTCAGGAGCACCAGCCTAATGCCATGGCATAGTGTTCCTAGACTCATTAAATAGCTAAAGAATTATAATATTATGAGCAGGTAGCCTTCTATTGAAAATAGGAGGTGGTAACAGTTTGGGGAATAGCACTATTTTTGAATTGGGAACTGATATCAACAGTGTCACTGTATACAGCACTCATATAAAATGCTCAGGCTATGGAGTAAAATTGAATAAAATTGTCTGACATATTCACCACAGCTGTTACCTGAACTGGAATATAATGGAGAAAATTAGTATTTTTTAAGCTTAAGTCACAATCAAGAACATTATCATTTTCTGTCATTGAAGTCTTAGGAAGCATATCACATCATATGTCTTCTTATATAGTGTCTCTATAAAATCTTCTTAGAAGATTACTGGAGGCATAAGCAACCTAGTTTAGTCAGAATGATATTAGTATTAACTGTAGTTAAAACACTTAGTGTTAGGGAATGTAACACCATTGTAATTCCATAATAATACTTTGCTATGAAAATTTTATTGGATCCCCATGTATTAAATCCCAGACTGGCCTCGTGGATATTGAAAAATAATATTATATATGGACATATGTGTGTAAATATATGTATATATGTGCATACATATATATGTTTATATGTATATATATTTGTGTATATATATTTAAAAAATATGTAGCCTATTTTCTCACTGTCAATCATAAATCACATTTCTGTAGCAAAATTGGAGCTGTTTCTAGTTATCTGGCTATCCTAAGGAATAGAGGTGCAAATATCATTTGTAAAAGGGTAAGCGTGTCTATCCAGTTATCCATAAAGCAACATGTTTATCTATCCATTATGTGGCATTTACTTACAAGTGTAGTAACTATCCCCCATGGTTTGTCTTTTCTCCCACTGTAGAACTTAGTTACATATAAATTATTTAAAGGCACAGTCTGACTTAAAAAAAAATGTTTCTAGATAAAAAATTACTAAACATCCGAAGACCATTTTTAGTGACCCAATTTTGAAATCAGTAATTAGTTAATTATACATAGAAATGTCAGTTCAAGGGAAACCTTTGTCAATATTCTGAAATTTCTTTTATAGAGTTGCTATTAACTTCTAATTATAGACTAATTACCCTCTTCATTATCACAGAGGATCTGTATGTTGATGCCAAGGAGACAAGTGTGGATGTAATGCACTCCTGTACTATTTAATGTGTTTGCATCTCCATGTGAGTAGAAGAAAAAGGGACAAAGATAGCCCCTGTGTTACCTCAGTAGTAAAGCTAGAAGCTGAAGAATCTCAGTATTAAAATTCAGAGTTTTTAGGTATGGACAAATAGCGACAATAGACATCTTAATTTTAGTACAAAGAAAAGCTTATACACATTGAAAAGGAGGGAAAATGCTATTATTTCAGCAGTTCTAAGAAGGGGAGTGTATGTGTGTGTGTGTGTGTGTGTGTGTGTGTGTGTGTAAAAGAGAGAGAGAGAGAGAGAGAGAGAGAGAGAGAGAGAGAGAAACAAGAAGGAAAGAGAGACAGTATCCATGTTTGTTTCAAATTTTGCCAGTGAAAAAAGAAAATTATTTGTTTTTGATTTTGTTTTTTTGTTTTTGTTTTATTTTTTATAAAATAAAATGCAAGTTTATATAGAGCACCAAGTCATATTTTCAATATGGAGAGAGAATCAGTCCAGTATATTTAGTAGCAAATATTTGGTGACATTTATGCTATCTTGATGAATTTCATCACACTCTTTTACAAGTGTGATTCATCATCCTCTTAAGGTCTGTACTCTCAAATATTGAAAGTCATTTCTTGCTTCATTAAAGTCAACTAGAAAGACAAAACATTCAGCTAGTTATATTTTCCTGGACCTCATGGCACTATATAAGAAATGCCCATGAAAAGTTGGAACCCTTTCATTGAAAAAGTGGTCTTGAGGCTTTTTGAGAACCTATTCTCTTTGGATGGATACCTTGCTAAGCCTAGATATAGTGGGGGGGGGGGGCTTGGAACTTACACAAAGCAATGTGCCTTACCCTCTCTGAGGATTGGATGGGGGTGGGGTGGGAGGCTATGTGGAGGGAACGGGAGGAGGGGAAGGAGTGGGAACTTGGATTTGTATGTATAATAAAATTAAATTTCAAAAAAAATAAGAAAAAAGAGAAAGATTGGGCTTGAAAGATAGTCATCCATCTCCTAGAATATAAACTTCCAGGATTTTCTAAAGTCTAATTGTTTCCAATAATGCAGCTAAATACAGAGTGCAGCATCTTGTTCTCATTAGATACTCAATAAACATTTTTAAATTAAATGTGTATATATTTTTGATTAACTTATACTCTACAAAGAAGTGACAAACACACACACACACACACACACACACACACACACACACACACACACACTGCTAACTATTATATTTGTGAAACTTTTCTCAGAGTCCTAGAATCATGATAGAGGGGCTGCCTCTGGATCAAGTAAAGGCAGAGTGCAAGCTGCATCTGATTCTGCAGGTTTTGGGGGAAAAAGGGAGATTCTGTAATAGTATGAGGTGGTTAAGTACTAATTGGACATTTTATCCAGCATAAGAAAATAATGAATTTTGTACCAAATAACCCACACAAAGAAAAAGTTTATTTTGACTGACTGCTTTGGAGAATTTAGTAAATAAATGGTTAATTTCATTGCTTTGTATCTGGGTATTTAGAAAGAAAGAAAGAAAGAAAGAAAGAAAGAAAGAAAGAAAGAAAGAAAGAACAAAACCTGCCATTACCACTTTACTTCCAGTCACTTTTCTAAATCCAGTTAAGATTCTACTCCTAGTTCAGCTTTTTTTTCTGTCAATCCTAACTGTCATTTCCTGCTAAATTGGATATTTTAATATTCTTGCCCCTTTGATTTCTTCAACTCTAATAGTTTTACCTTTATGAGTCAGCCACTTGTACCACATTCATTCTTTTCATTTCATTCATTCTTTTCATTTCAAACTGCTCTATTGCAAAAATCTCAACTTCATACATTCTTTTTTTCTTCTATGTTTCATACATAGCACTAGCAGTTTAATTAAGTAAGACTTAAATACATTAAGTCTCTGTCCTAATAAGCATTAACTGTCATCATGAAACAGCCTAGAATCACCTAGAGAAGAAAAAGAATCTCAATTGAGGTAATTTTCTTTATTTTTCTGGTTAGTTTATTGACATGTCTATGAAGGATTTTCTTGATAATTAATTGATGCAGGAGGGACCAGCTTACTATGTGTAGTACTGTCCCTGGTCTCATAGTATGAAGCAGTATAAGAAAGTTAGTGAGCAAGAGAGAGAGTTAGTTAGCAAGCAGTAATCCTCCATGTATCCTATCTTCAGCTTCCTGCTTTGAGTTCTTCTCATGACTTCTTTCAAAAATGAATAATGGACTGTGATTTGAAACTGCAAAATGAAATAAGCCTTCTCTAAATTCTTTTATGTCAAAGTGTTCTTATCTGAGAAATAGAGGCCAGATAGTCTTTAACAACCTCAACATGGTTTAAACAAGAAAGTGTTTTCTAAGACTCAAGACCACCTTTAAAATATATTTTCTAAAAATAGCAAAGCTGAGTCCTATATTTACAATAAAGAAGGGCATTGATTAAATATTCTTATCCTTAATGGAGGAAAGTGCGAAAGACAAGGAAAGACAGGACTAAAGAAAGATCAAACCCCAGAAGGATGAATACTAAATACTAAAGCTCTATATGTAACTTATGATGGATGGTAATAGTATTACATAGCCTTAATCTTTACTTTTGCCACATGTAGCACATACAGATTTTCCCTTGAGCTAGCTCCACTCATTGCCTACAGCTTTTCTTGGCAGATATTACACATTCTTGGCATCTTCACCATCTTGACATCTCTATTTCTATTCAGGTTCACCTGGAATCATTTTGAAAGATGTGGAATCTTTTTGCAAGTTGTAGAACTCTTAGCTCCTTCTCCAGCACTGTCTGCTTTCTTGTCTCCATGTCTCACCATAATAATGATGGGTCTGAACCTCTGAACTATAAGCCATGCAATTAAATGTTTTCCTTTATAAGATTTTCTGTGGTCATTGTGTCTCTTCACAGCAATAAAAACCCAACAAAGACACTTGCTTATTTAGATTTAATCCATTATTTTCAATAGTGCTACAAATAGGATTATTTTTATGATATAGTTCTTGCTGTATTTGTCTACTTTGAGAAATTTTTCAATGACCTGTTACATTTGTTTTTGCTGTGAAACATTTGTTTTAATGATGCAAAGATGTGTTGCACTCTTTGATGCTACATTTCTTTAATTCTGTGAAGCTGTGTTATGTTGCCTGTCTAAAATATCTGATTGGTTTAATAAGGAGTGGAATGGCCAATAGCAAGACAGGAGAAAGGATAGGCATGGCTGGAACACAGAGGGAAGTAAATAGACAGAGGAAATGAGAGAGAAAGAGATCAAGGAGCAAGAAAATGAGGAAGGAGGACATCCGGGAGAGCCACCCAACTACACATCCAACCATGGAGTAAGAAGTGAAGAAAGGTATGAGGAATAGAGAAAGGTAAAATCCCAGAGGCAAAAGGTAGATGGGATAATTATAGTTGAGAAAAACTGACTGGAAATAAGCCCGACTAATGCTGGGCATTTGTAGGAAAGAATAAAGCTCTGTTTGTGATTTAGTGATTTCTTTGAGAGTTGGGTATTGAGCCCAGCAAAAGAGTCAAGAGTAAAAAATCAAAATAAAACAAACAAACAAATAAACAAAATATTCCAACTACATTTGATGATTTTTACATAAGAAGCTTATTGTGTGTCAATTTTGTATACTTTTAATTGGTTGAATGCATCAATTCTATAAGTTTTCTCATGTTTTTAATGATCTTTTATTTATACAATTACATCATTGGCAAAGAGGAATACTTTGACATTTTTCTTTCCTATTTGTATCTGTTTACCTCCTTCATTTATCTTTTTGCTCTAGCTAAGACCTGACAGTGTAATGATCAGAAATGGAGAGATTGAAAACACTTATCTTATTTTGGTTTCAGTATTGATGTTTTAAGTTTCCTGTCTTTAGATGATACTGGCTGTGTGTTTCCATCTATTGCCTTTATTAAATAGAGTTATGTTTCCAGCATCTCTAGATTCTACTGCACTTATTTCATGAGTGGATATTGAATCTTGTCAATGACTTCTTTATCAAATTAGATGGCCATGTGGGTTCTGTCCATAATCACTCTAAATGATGGATCACTTCATTGACTTATGTATTTTGAACTGTCCCTATATCTCTAGGATAAAGTTCATTTGGTCACAGTACCTAATACTTTTATGTACTGTTGAATTTGATTTGCAATTTTTTATTGATTTTTTCATTTATGTTCCCCAGAGGGATTGATCAAAATGTTTCTTTTTTTCTTTCTTTTATTTTCTTGATGGATTTTTCTTTTTAAATCAGAATAGATTAATACTGACTTCAAAAAATAATTTACATGTGTTCCTATCATTCTTATTTTATTAAATAATTCTAGGAGGGTTTCTTTTCATTTTATTTTGAAGATATGGTAGAATTCTTTGCTAATCTCTTTGGTGGTAAGATATAAACATATACATACACACACACACACACACACACACACACACACATATATATATATATATATATATATATATATATATATATAATTTAGTTGGGGGAATTTTGATTGCTGACTCACTTTATTAGTCATTATTGATATATTGAAATGACCTGATTTTTCTCTAATAGTCAGGTGGATGTTCTGAAAATGTCATTAGATTCATTTGACTTATTATGTTACTAGTTTTGAAGCACAATTACAATTAATAAAAATGCAGAGACAGATATTGGGGTTCAGCCTGAAGACCAGAAAAGTAAAGCATCCAGCCACTAGCTCTTACCATGAGCTTATTCCAAAAATAGTGATCCTGGCTCCAGAAAACCTCAGAATGAGACTGAGACTGAGAGCTTTCACCTCCAATGTTATAATCCTCACTTGTTCTGGGATTAAAGGTGTGCATCAGTAGTGCCTAACTACTATGGCAAGCTAGTATTTGTGATTGTTATACTGGGATTAAAGGTGTATGTCATCATTGCCTGGTCTGTAAAGCTAGCCAGTACAGCTGTTTTACTTTCCTGATCTTTTGGCAAGCTTTATTTATTAAAATACAAATAAAATGCCACTACAGGGTTTCTCTATTTAGATTTTTTTGATAATATGTATAGTAATAATGACAGAGTATTAATGTCACTATCACTCTTTTATGGTAAGTCTGTGATATTTGTTCTATTAGCAATTTTCATTAGAATGGGTACCTATGTGTTTTGTGTGTAACGGCTTAGAATTATAATGTCTTCTTGGTAGATTTTTTTCCTCTTGAGTACGAAATGTCTCTCCCTTTCTCTTTAGACTAGTTTTGGTTTGAAATTGGTTTAGACAGATATTAGAAAAGCAACTTATGTCTTTTGCTTTTTCCATTTACTTGGAACTAGTTTTCTATCCTTTCACCTTAAGGTGGTGTTCATTATTGGTACTGTGGTCTGTTTCTTGGAGTCTGTTTCTCTTTATAGATTTACTGAGAATGTTAATATTCAAAGTTATTATTAAACAAGGCTAATTTTATTCACATTTTTTACAGTAGTGTTTTCCTTGTCCTCTTTTGGTTTACATACTTCTTGGACATGTTTAATATTTTCTTTAGAACAAATTATTCTGTTCACTATTCTATGTAGAATGGAAATAAATTTCTTATGTCATTTTTTTTTGTCCTGGACACTTTCTCTTTCCACTGAGAGTTCTTGGCATAATAATTTTTTTTTGGTATCATTGGTCTTTTGGAACTTGTAAAACACCTGTCCAGGCCTATCTGTCTTTAAAATGCTCTGGAAAAAATATGAATTATTCTGATGAGTCTGCCTTTAAATGTGACTTGTTCTTTGTCTCTTGTAGTTTTCAATATCCTTTCTTTGCTCTGTACATTTAGTGTCTTAATTATTATGTGAATGAGGAGGTTTTTTTTTTATCATCTTGTCCATTTGATTTTATGGATTTTGAACATTAATCAACATAACTATTTTAGAATGTAAAATTTCTTCTATGTTTGTGTTGAAAATATTTTCTGTGTAGCTGACTCTTGTTTCTCCCCTTTCTTCTATATCTATCACTTATAGTGTCTTTCTTTATACTATCCCATATTTTCATGAGGTTGTATTTCTTGTTTTTTTTTTTACTTTTTTAGATTCAACATTTCTTTGTGTAAATGAGCCATCTCTTTTCCTTTCTTTCTAAGATCTTATATTGTGCCTTAAATTTGATCCAGTCTTTCTATAAAACATTTTTCTGAACTTTATGTTGGACTTCTTGAGTTTTTCATTTTGTATTTCAGTTCATTTTGTATGTTCTTAATCTATTTTTTCTGCTTATTAAATTTCATTTTAATATATTAGATGCTTTTTTGCTACTTTTTATATTTTGTTTTCAGGTCCTATCTCGGATATTTGTTCATATCCTCTCTGAATTCCTTGAGCATATTTATACTTGTTTTGTCAAATAATTATTTTGAACATTAACCAAGTTGCTTTTCTCAGGTAACAACTCTGCAATTGGGATGCTGTTTTATGGAAGGGATAACATCCAAATTGTTATTTTATTACAATAGAATTAAGCATTTGGAGCTAGAAAATTCACAATGTTTCTTGGTGTGGATGTTCAGTACTGCCTTTGTTGAGTGGGTTCTTGAATCTTGGTTTATGGTCACCTAAACTTGGTGACTTGTGGACCAGCTGTATGGCGTGTTGATATGAGTATAATATCAGAAGTCATCTTGGTTCAGCTAGGGGGAGGTGCCAATGATGAGTCTAAGAAAAAATCTCCTGTAGACTTAGAAAATCATGATAAAGTTTATGGAGGGCTCACGATGTTCTGCAGATAATCCTTCATAGTAGGGGCAAAAGTGCTAATACAAATGGGCAGTATTTTGTGAAAATGGGGCATATGATACTACATTGTGCTTAAGAGGAGATAGATGTGGTGCAGGTAAGAGTTAAGTTTCTTGTTTGCTATTACCGGTACAGGATGCTAATGTCTAGCTCATTTTGTTGTCTTGCATGGTAGATTGGATATTGAGGTCCCTACTTGGAGTTCCAGGTTGGACTCCATGTATTGTCAAACAGATCCATGGTTAGAGTGAAAATAGCTAAGTGAGAGGAATGAGTCTGAGGTGATGCACCTTTAGCTCCAGGCCAAACTTCACAAGGTACAGTAGTTGTGTGGTAGGAAGGGTAGATTAGAGGTGGGTGGTGATACAGAATTGGCCTCAAGACCTATCAAGTATTAAAGGTTGGACTTCACATGGTATCCCATATTATTTAATTTAACCCTTACATGATTACTGAAATATCAGCCCATTTTTACATATGAATTTAGGATTCATGGAGCCAGTTAGTCTTATGGTACCATGTTGATAACTCTGATGGACCAATTACTAATTTACATTAGCTTTGCAAAATATCCATGAACTTGGGCTGGAGAGATGGCTCAGTGGTTAAGAGCATTGCCTGCTCTTCCAAAGATCCTGAGTTCAATTCCCGTCAACCACATGGTGGCTCACAACCATCTGTAATGAGGCCTGGTGCCCTCTTCTGGCCTGCAGACATACACACAGACAGAATATTGTATGCATAATAAATAAATAAATAAATAAATAAATAAATATATTTTTTAAAAAATCCATGAACTTGCTTATTATGTGAGTTAAAATTGCTATTGGAAGTTCTAGGCACATGGGTAAATCTATAAAATGCTAGAACTTATTATCAGTATATTAAATATTATATAACCTCAAAGATGTTATTGGTAAATTTTAGATTCCTTATAGGATTATACGGTCACATATCCTTTTGAAAAATATTCCAAAAAGGTACAACACTCATCCAATAAACTGTACAGTGCAACAAAAGTCATCACATAGTTTAGCAAAAAATTTTTAAAAAAAATTCAGAACTAAATATAAAGACTATGCCATTCGATAAAGATTCTCATGTCTCCTTTATTCTTTAGATTGTGAAGTCTTTAGTCTGCCTCCTAGTTGCTGTTATGAATCAGAGTTTCTCTAACTAAAATTTAGCAAACAGTGATGATTCCATATAGCTATTCTTGGGCTGGACTGATTTCTGTATAGATTACATCTGCCCATTGATAAAGTAATGACCTAAAAGTTCTATCTCTTCAATGGATTTTATATCGTTAAATCATGAATCACTTTACAAGAGATGTAGTTTCTCAAACCTGAGATTCTATTTATATGTTTTTGTTACCTTGTTTCTCAACTTGCAGAAATAGTGTATTTGTAGGAATGTGGGAATAAATAAGTGAGATGGAGGAGATTTCAGGGGTACATGAATCATAGTGCAGGCAGAGATATATTGCAGTGACAAAGGACTTCAAAGCATGACTCCAATAATCAAGAAAATAATTATCTCCATGAGTAGGCTTGCATGTTCCTATAGTTGTGCTCCACTGCTTGGAGAAATGACTTTTTATCTGTTTCCCATTCATACTCTTCTACTTTCTTTTTGTATCATAAGTTCTTAACTTTTCCATCTTTTATTTTCACGAATTACATGTCCTTTAATTAAAAGCATTATTTACTAAATAAAATCCTCACTAAAATGAATCACAATCAATTTGATTTTGGGTCCTTTTTTTTCTTCAAAAGTTCTTCAAACTACACTTTTTAAAATGAATCTTCACCCATGAAGGCCTGGTATTCCTTTCATCTACACATCCTCTCTGTATCTGGTATGAGACAGTGATATCAGCCTCTGCAGGAGCACCGTAGCGTTTCTGATGGACCACCCAGTAATGTGAAAAACTCATTTAAAAAAACAAACCAAACCAAACAAAAAAGCCAATAGATTTCAATGTTCCAATATTATTAAAATGTACATTCTATCCCCCTGTGACAGAAATTGTAAACCTGTTTTATCAGAGAAATCTGCTTTGTGATAAATTCTATTGAATATTATGTAAAATAATTTGGTAAGTCTAGAATGTAGAGAGGGTAAAGACTGATGGTTATGAGGAATTATAACCATGCCAACCCTTCTTTCTTCTTCCATCTCTCCTATCTCCATATAGAAATATATTTTTCTATTTAAGGAAACCTTAGCAGAACCTTGTTGTCGGTGTGCTAAGGGAACAAACTGATCATCTTGGTTTAAAAGTTTGGAAGAGGCATATATGGAAGAAGAGTTGGACCTTAGGGAAGACATTTGTTTGACAGCAAGGAGGGAATGAATAGAATCACCTGGCAATCTGATAGATAACTAACATGACATAAACAGCCAAAATACATATGTAAAAATTTGTACATTTCCTATGAACCATCTGAGAAATGTAAAGTGTGGTACCGGAGAAAAGTCTATACTTCCATGATTATATACAAGAAGGCCTTAAATTATTACCCATTAGGCATAAAAGGAAAATGAGAAATTTCATAGAGAGAGATGGATTTCTGAAGTACTGATTAAAGTATTCTGATATTTACTGATTAAACAGGAAAGAATAAAAATGAGCAGTGAATAAAACCTCTTCATAGTTGATTTGCAAATCAAGATAATTGAGCATGATGGTATTAGTGAAGAAGCAGAAGTGCATGTTATACATGTACATTAAGCTGCACTGCTGGTAAGAAATTGAGATGACTTGAGACACTATGAGACAAAATCTTTTCTTCTTTTTTTTTTTTAAAGTAGAGTTTATGCTCTGTGAGAGCACTGAAATTCCACATGTATTAAATTCTTTTCACATTACTTTGACAGAAGGCCTCATAGAACAACTTATGGAAGGAAATGCTTATTTTGCCTTATGATTTCACAAACTCCATTCTTTCATTTCGGGGAAAGTATGATGGGATAATTTCATGTCAGTTAGAAAATGTGGCAAGGCTCTTCAAATCAAGTCTGCACAAGAAAGCAGGAATAAACAGACCAAAAACAGGCTGGCTTACACTTGTTAGCAATGGCCCACCCAAAATTTCAAATAAAAGTATTTTGAGTGTAATAGATAGCAATTGCATCCATTAAGAAATTAAGTCATACACTCACAGAAATAATGATGATATCAATAACATATAGCAAAGACGCTTTTCTTGTTATTGATATGTCAGTTGTGAGATGGTTATTGAACCTTATCTATCCCAAACTCTTAAGGAGATTAACTTCTTGAATGTGTAGGTTAGTGAAACAGGTGGAAAGGGAAATAGAGCTTTGTGTTATTTTAAATCGTATTTACATTTTATTGGCAAAAGAGAATCAAATGATCCTAACTAATTTCAATGGGATGGGACGTGTAATCCTATCTTGTACACCAAAGATAGAAAAAAGTATATAAATGAATAGAAATAAAAATAGTAGTGCTCACAATAAAAAAAATTGGTAACTGCACAAAAACTACTTAATAATTTAATCAATATAAGAAAATTATAAATGACCTATGAATTAATATGTGGATATCTTGGTACCTGTGTGTGTACACACCTGTGTATAGTGATAATTTAAATATGGAGCCTGAATACAAGAGCTCATTCTGTAAGCAACTGATTACAGGAATATTTTTCTTATCTAACACTGTGGCTTTTCACTAACACTTCTTTCATGAATGAGTTAAGATGAGATACAATAGATAAGCCAAGAAGTAAAATATATTTTTTTTCTCATAATTGGCTCATGTATGGACTTTTATATTTTTTTCTCAAGCTTATATACAAAACCATGCTGATACAAATGCATTTTAATGATTCAGTATGTTTCAGTTAAAAATGATCATGTCATACTATTATAAAATTTTATAATTGTGACATTTTGTTGCTTATTTCCAGTTAAAAATTTAAACCATATTTTTGGAGAAAATCCACAATCTTTTACTCTGTATATATCTTAAAGTTGTGTTTCTTTGCATTAATTATATTTAAATAATATCTTTTCATTATTAATTGGGATACTTAATAATGCTAATTATATTAATTATAAGTTTTTGATGAATCCATAATATGATATATTATTGGAGGCAGAATCTAACTGTAAGTCGTAGGTCACTGTGATAAAGTCCTGTCCTTTACGGCTCCTCTTCTCACGTCATAGCTACCACTGGGTCAGGAGTTCTGTTCCACTATATTCTCTTTCTCATGATATTCTGTTTCACTACCCCTGTGGAATTAAAATCACTGCAGCCATTAATGAGGCATTTTCTCCTTTAAATTCATTACAGAGACAAGGAAATTTACTAATACACCAGCTAAAATTCTCTCCAAGTGTTTATACACCCATGTCATTATATTTTAATAAATAAAGCTTGATTGAAGATCAATATGCAAAACAAACACAAAAACAAACAAACATACTTGTCAGCCATACAGGCCAAGCAGTAGTAGCACACACCTTTAATTCCATCAGGCACACTAGTTAGCAATAGAATCCAGGCCATCGTGGTACATGCCTTTAAACCCAGCCCTAGAGAGGGATATAAGACAGGATAAGAGAGGAACTAGCTCTCTTTCAGTCTGAAAATTTCCTAGAGTAAGAGTTCGCTAGTGGACTGGCTGCTTTGCTTTTCTGATCTTCACGTTGAACCCCAATATCCGTCTCTGGATTTTTATTATTTGTGCTACAATTTATGCCCAATGTTTGGGGTACAAATTTACAAAAACGCTGATGGTCTGTGGCTTTTTAACCACCAACACAGGCTGAAGCTGCACATGGGGATCTAGCCCCACCCAGCTAGGCTTTCTTTGTTTTTTTCCCCACGACTTTGAGTGAGTATGAGATTTTCCTATTTTAGCCCCTCTGAAACAATCTCTAGCTGCCTCCCAAACTCCAGAAGCACCTGGTCTCCAAACACACAGCGCGCTTTCTCTCTCTCTTCATTGCGAGTTGTGGCTCTTCCTGAATCATCTACTTAAGCTGCTGCCAAAATAGGAAGCTGCCTGGAATTCCAGTCAGTCCTTTACTGCTCTATGCAACAAGCCTCACATATTCATCAACATTATTGGTAGATTTGGTAAGAAACTTTGAAATTTTTAAAGTGAGGAATTAGTTAAAAGACAGAATTTTTTCCCACATTAAAAACTAGGAAAAACCATTACGGTGGAAGGATTTGGGTCTCTGTGTGATAATTTTCTAGATCATTCATGTAATTTTAAACATTATCAGCTTTATCATTTTTGTCTTAGCACTAAACAGGTTGGTTAATGTGAGTGCTAAGATACAGGCCTTAGAAAAGCCTGGCAAAACAGATCACAAATATATTCAAATTTAGACAGAATAATTTAATAGAGAACCTATTTCAGCAACACATTATAAGAATAGAGAGGAATAGCTTAAGGTTTTCAAACAATCAACCTTAATATATCCAGTAACCTTTAAGGAATTGCAAAATGACAATTACAGCTAACTATATTCCTGTGCCAATATTAGATTTAAGGAGATTCAAGGAAACAATAATCTCATATAGCAAACTTTCATCTTTTGTGAAATAAATTTTAAACTTATAGTCAGTTTGTAATAGAATTATCACTAAAGACTGGATAGAATTGGTTAAAGGTGTTTTAGAATTTGCCCCAAAATTACAGTGTAATACTTGACTCGGAGATGAGGCTGACATTATTGAACAACACAGTAAAGCTAGAGGTATAAAACTCTCCCAAGATCAAGCTTTTGGAGAAGGACATTATGTGACTATAGAAAAGCAAGCTCTACATAATTACCACACCCTGGATTTATGCTATGCAGCAGTTTTGAATGCTTGGTACAGACTTGGAGAAATAGGTAAGAAAATTGACATAAAATTACTTACTAATTTTATGTCAGGCCAAAAGGAAGCCTTTATGGATTTCCTCAAAGATTGACTTCAGATGTAAATAGAATGATACCCAATTCAAAAGTTAGACAAGTTATAATTGAATCTCTGGCTTCTGAAAATTCCTATTCTCTATGTAAAATGATAGTTAGGCTATTAAGACAAGGTCAGCACCATTGGAGGAAATGATTCAAGGTTCAATAAACATTGATTCCCATGACTATGATGATGCATGGTTAGGAGGGGTGATTTCCAGAGATTTCAGAAAAAAAAATATCTAAATGTCAAATGTTATAATTATGGCAAACAAGATCATTTTTTAAAGTGTTGTATACAGGCTGTTCCTAGAAAAAATGTTTCTTTCTAAGAATAATCTATTTAGATTTCCCCTTTATTCTGGATTATGCAGAGGTATGGTAAAGGAACCCTTTGGACTAATGAATGCAGGTCAACAACGAATATTCAAGGTGATACTTTGCCATGACAAAACTCCACGAGGAGCATCTCACGGTCCCCTATGCCAAATCTGCTTCAGGCATTTCCTGTCATTATGGAGGAAACTCCTTCGCAGGGTAATTACAGATCCTAATGCCTATTGTAAGAAAGCATACTGCTTTGGATAATAGAACAGCTATAGAAGACAGAATGAAAAAATTCAGAAGACCTGGATGAAGGTGGGTGGTCCTTGGACTTCCCACAGGGCAGGGAACCCTGACTGCTCTTTGGGCTTACAAGGGAGGGGAACTTGATTGGGGGAGGGGGAGGGAAAGGGGAGGCGGAGGTGGGGAAGAGACAGAAATCTTTAATAAAAAAAATAAAATAAATTAAAAAAAAGAAACCTTAAAGTGAATATTTTGGCAAATTTCTATAAATGAACAAAGAATTAAAAATACAAATAGATGATGCTGTCATTGAAAGTCTCAGAGACACAAGTGTGGATTTAACAACAAATTCATTAGAATCTTGCTTCCAAAGTGTTCTCTTCAGGATGTAAGTGTTCAGTTTTTAATGATCAGAATTTTATTTCAGGTAAAACAGAACACTAGATGTGTCAAATATATAAGGCCAGAAGGACAGGGAGAAAAATTAAAGATGTATGTAGATAATATAGCATTGAATTTGTGGGAAAGTAATTTATTACAGTGATGGAATACTCAGATTAACATTCCCCTGGCGTGGGAGGTCCTTCTGTCTATGTGTTGCTTTTCTTGGTTAATGAATAAAGAAACTGCTTTGGCCTGTTGATAGGGCAGAACTTAGGTAGGTGGGGGAAAACTGGACTAAATGCTGGGAGAAGGAAGTTGGGGAAAAGATGATATGGAGCCCACTGAAGATAGACATGCTGAATACAGTTTCTATGTGATTATTTCAATTCTGGGCATCTGGGAGGAACAAGTGGCTCCTTACAATAACTGGTGCTCATGTGCCCAACTAAAATCCATGTAAAATCTGAGAAAGTTTAAAAATTAATTCTAGACACAAAAGAAAAGAGTTAAGCATGGTTTGGTAGTGGCATTTTCTTGGATGGGCTCTGTTTGCTAGAAGCAAGCACAGGCAAGTCTCCTTTAAGAGAGGTTTTTCTGCTTCAGCCATAGCAGGAAAAAAGCCGTGCAGTTTTTTTTATTGAGAAAAAGAAAAAAGTTTCAGCCTCCCCCCAGCCTCCCATTTCTCTCCCCCTCCTCCCACCATTCTCCCCCTCCCCCCACTCCGCTCACCCTCCCTCTCCAGTCCAAAGAGTAGTCAGGGTTCCCTTCCTTGTGGAAAGTCCAAGGTCCTCCCCCCTCCGTCCATGTCTAGGAAGGTGAACATCCATACTGTCTAGGCTCCCACAAAGCCCAAACTTGAAGTAGGATCAAAACCCAGGGCCATTGTCCTTGGCTTCTCATCAGCCCCCATTGTTCGCCATGTTCAGAGAGTCCTGTTTTATCCCATGCTTCTTCTGTCACAGTCCAGCTGGCCTTGGTGAGCTCCCAATAGATCAGCCACACTGTCTCAGTGGTTGGGTGCACCCCTCGTGGTCCTGACTTCCTTGCTCATGTTCTCCCTCCTTCCGCTCCTCATTGGGAACTTGGGAGCTCAGTCCGGTGCTCCTGTGTGGGTCTCTGTGACTATCTCCATCCATCACCTGATGAAGGTTCTATGGTGATATGCAAGATAATCATCAGTATGGCTACAGGATAGAGTCATTTCAGGTTCCCTATCCTCAGCTGCCCAAGGAACTAACTGGGGACCTCGCCTTGGGCTCCTGGGAGCCACTCTAGGTTCACGTTTCTTGCCAACCCTAAGGTGACTCCCTTAACTCAAAACTGTGCTTCCGTGCTCCCCTATCCAACCTTCCTTTATCCCAATCCTCCTGTTTCCCCAAGTTTCCCTCATCCTCCCCTTCTCACTTTTCTCTCCCCTTCCCCTGATCTCCCATCCCCCCCCCCAAGATCCCAAAATTTCTCCCCGGCAATTTTGTCTACTTCCCTTAGTCAAGAGAATAATTATATGTTTTTCCTTGGGTTCACCTTCTAATTTAGCTTCTTTAGGTTCACCAATTATAGACTCCGTGACCATTATTTATGGCTAGAAACCAATAATGAGTGAGTACATCCCATGTTCATCTTTTTGGGTCTGAGATACCTCACTCAGGATAGTGTTTTCTATTTCCATCCATTTGCATGCAAAATTTGAGAAGTCATTGTTTTTTACAGCAGCGTAGTACTCTAATGTGTATATATTCCACACTTTCTTCATCCATTCTTCCATTGAAGGGCATCTAGGTTGTTTCCATGTTCTGGCTATTACAAATAATGCTGCTATGAACATAGTTGAACAGATGCTTTTGTCATGTGGTAGGGCATCTCTTGGGTATATTCCCAAGAGTGGTATTGCTGGGTCCAGGGGTAGGTTGATCCCGAATTTCCTGAGAAACCGAAACATTGATTTCCAAAGTGGTTGCACAAGATTGCATTCCCACCAGCAATGTATGAGGGTACCCCTTCCTCCACAGCCTCTCCAGCAAAGGATATCATTGGTGTTTTTGATTTTAGCCATTCTGACAAGTGTAAGATGATATCTCAAAGTTGTTTTGATTTGCATCTCCCTAATCACTAAGGAGGTTGAGCATGACCTTAAGTGTCTTTTGGCCATTTGAACTTCTTCTGTTGAGAATTCTCTGTTCAGTTCAGTGCCCCATTTTTTAATTGGGTTAATTAGCATTTTGAAGTCTAGTTTCTTGAGTTCTCTATAAATTTTGGAGATCAGGCCTTTGTCTGTTGCAGGGTTGGTGAAGATCTTCTCCCAGTCAGTAGGTTGTCTTTTTGTCTTAGTGACAGTGTCTTTTGCTTTACAGAAGCTTCTCAGTTTTAGTAGGTCCCATTTATTCAATGCTGCCCTTAATGTCTGTGCTGCTGGGGTTATACATAGAAAGCGATCTCCTGTGCCCATTTGTTGTAGGGTGGTTCCCACTTTCTCTTCTATCAGGTTCAGTGTGTTCGGACTGATATTGAGGTCTTTGATCCATTTGGACTTGAGTTTTGTGCAAGGTGATAGATATGGGTCTATTTTCAATCTTCTACAGGTTGATATCCAGTTGTGCCAGCACCATTTGTTGAAGCGGATTTCTTTCCTCCATTGTATACTTTCAGCTCCTTTATCGAAAATGAGATGATCATAGGTTTGTGGGTTAAAATTTGGGTCTTCTATTCGATTCCATTGATCGACTTCTCTGTTTTTATGCCAATACCACACTGTTTTCATTACTGTAGCTCTGTAATAGAGTTTGAAGTCAGGGATGGTAATGCCTCAAGAAGATCCTTTATTGTATAGGATTGTTTTAGCTACCCTGGGTTTTTTGTTTTTCCATATAAAGTTGATTATTGTCCTTTCAAGATCTGTGAAGAATTTTGCTGGGATCTTGATGGGGATTGCATTGAATCTATAAATTGCCTTTGGTAGAATTGCCATTTTTACTATGTTGATCCTCCCAATCCAAGAGCAAGAGACGTCCTTCCATTTTCTGGTATTCTCTTCAATTTCTTTCTTCAATGCCTTAATGTTCTTGTCGAATAGGTCTTTCACTTCCTTGGTTAGAGTTACCCCAAGATAGTTTATGCTGTTTGTGGCTATCGTGAAAGGTGAAGTTTCTCTGATTTCCCTCTCTGCTTCCATATCCTTTGTGTATAAGAGGGCGACTGATTTTTTGGAGTTGATCTTGTATCCTGCCACATTCATTACTAAAGGTGTTTATCAGCTGTAGGAGTTCTTTGGTGGAGTTTTGGGGGTCGCTTATGTACACTATCATATCATCTGCAAATAACGAAAGTTTAACTTCTTCTTTTCCAATTCGAATCCCCTTGATCCCCTTATGTTGTCTTATTGCTATTGCTAGAACTTCAAGCACTATATTGAAGAGATATGGCGGGAGTGGGCAGCCTTGTCGTGTTCCTGAGTTTAGTGGGATGGCTTTGAGTTTCTCTCCGTTTAATTTGATGTTAGCTGTCGGCTTGCTGTATATAGCTTTTATTATATTTAGGTATGACCCTTGTATCCCTAATTTCTCCAAGACTTTTATCATAAAGGGATGTTGAACTTTGTCAAATGCTTTTTCAGCATCTAATGAAATGATCATATGTTTTTTTTCTTTCAGTTTATTTATATGATGAATTACATTGATAGATTTTCGTATGTTGAACCAGCCCTGCATCTCTGGGATAAAGCCTACTTGATCATAGTGGATAATTTTTTTAATGTGTTCTTGGATTCGGTTTGCTAGTATTTTGTTGAGGATTTTTGCGTCAATATTCATGAGTGAGATTGGCCTGTAATTCTCTTTCCTGGTAGAGTCTTTGTGTGGTTTTGGTATCAGAGTAACTGTAGCTTCATAAAAGGAATTTGGTAATGACTCTTCTGCTTCTATATTGTGAAATACATTAAGGAGTATAGGTATTAGGTCTTCTTGGAAGTTCTGGTAGAATTCCGCATTGAAGCCATCTGGTCCTGGGCTCTTTTTGGTAGGGAGGTTTCTGATAACAGATTCTAATTCTTCGCGACTAACAGGTCTATTTAGATTGTTCACCTGGTCCTGGTTTAACTTTGGTAAATGGTATTTATCTAAAAAAGTGTCCATTTCTTTTACATTTTCCAGTTTTGTGGCATACAGGCTTTTGTAGTAGGATCTAATGATTCTCTGAATTTCCTCTGTGTCTGTAGTTATGTCCCCCTTTTCATTTCTGATCTTATTAATTAGTATATTCTCTCTCTGCCGTTTAATTAGTTTGGATAGGGGTTTATCAATCTTGTTGATTTTCTCCAGGAACCAGCTTTTTGTTTCATTGATTCTTTGGATTGTTTTCTGCGTTTCTATTTTGTTGATTTCAGCCCTTAGTTTGATTATTTCCAGTCTTCTACTCCTCCTAGGTGAGTCTGGTTCTTTTTTTTCCAGAGCTTTCAGGTGGGCTGTTAAGTCTCCAATGTGTGCTTTCTCTGTTTTCCTTAAGTGGGCACTTAGTGCTATGAACTTTCCTCTCAGGACTGCTTTCATAGTGTCCCATAAGTTTGAGTATGTTGTTTCTTTATTTTCATTGAATTCAAGGAAGAATTTAATTTCTCTCTTTATTTCTTCCTTGATCCAGGTGTGGTTCAATAGTTGACTGTTCAGTTTCCATGAGTTTGTAGGCTTTCTGAGGGTAGCATTGTTGTTGAACTCTAACTTTAATCCATGGTGATCTGATAAGACACATGTGGTTACCAATATTTTTTTGTATCTCTGGAAGTTTGCTTTGTTACCGAGTAAGTGGTCAATTTTCGAGAAGGTTCCATGAGCTGTAGAGAAGAAGGTATATTCTTTCCTATTTGGGTGGAATATTCTATAGATGTCTGTTAAGTCCAATTGATTCATTACCTCCTTTAATTCTCTAATTTCTCTGTTAGGTTTCTGTCTGATTGACCTGTCCATTGGTGAGAGAGGAGTGTTGAAGTCTCCTACTATTAGTGTGTGCGGTTTGATGGCTTCTTTGAGTTTTAGTAATGTTTCTTTTACATACGTGGGTGCTTTTAAATTGGGGGCAAAGATATTTAGGATTGAGACTTCATCCTGTTGAATTGTTCCAGTTATGAGTATAAAATGTCCCTCTCCATCTTTTCTGATTGATTTAAGTTTGAAGTCAACTTTGTTAGAGATTAGTATGGCCACACCTGCTTGTTTCTTAGGTCCATTTGCTTGATAAGCCTTTTCCCAGCCCTTTACTCTGAGTAGGTGCCTGTCTTTGTGTTTGATATGTGTTTCTTGTAGACAGCAGAATGTTGGATCCTGTTTTCGTATCCACTCTCTTAGTCTGTGCCTTTTTATAGGTGAGTTGAGTCCATTGACATTAATTGATATTAATGACCAGTGGTTGTTAACTCCGGTCACTTTTTTAGTAGTAGAGTTTGTGTGTTTCCCTTCTTTGAGTTGTGCTGGTGAAGGGTCTCTAGATGTCTGAGTTATTGTGGTCATTGTTGGACTCCTTGGTTAGTGATTTTCCTTCTATTACTTTCTGTAGAGCTGGATTTGTGGCTACGTATTGTTTAAATTTGTTTTTATCCTGGAAAATTTTGTTTTTTCCATTTATAGTGAACGAAAGCTTGGCTGGGTATAGTAGTCTGGGCTTGCATCCGTGATCTCTTAGTTTTTGTAGTACATCTATCCAGGACCTTCTGGCTTTCATGGTTTCCATAGAGAAGTCCGGTGTAAGTCTGATAGGTTTGCCTTTATAAGTAACTTGGCCTTTTTCCTTTGCGGCTCTTAATACTCTTTCTTTATTCTGAATGCTTTGTGTTTTGATTATTATATGGCGAGGAGATGTTTTTTTTTGATCCAGCCTATTTGGTGTTCTGTATGCTTCTTGGACCCTCATAGGTACCTCCTTCTTTAGGTTGGGAAAGTTTTCTTCTATAATTTTATTAAATATATTTTCTGGACCGTTGAGTTGCACTTCTTCTCCTTCTTCTACTCCAATTATTCTTAGGTTTGGTCTTTTTATTGTGTCCCATGTTTCCTGAATGTTTTGCGATGAGAACTTGTTGGACTTGCTGTTTTCTTTGATCAGTGCATTTATTTTCTCTATGTTATCTTCAGCATCTGAGATTCTTTCTTCTATCTCTTGTATTCTGCTGGTTATGCTTGTTTCTGTAGACTCTATTCGTTTACCTAAATTTTCCATGTCCAGCCGGCCCTCTGATTGTGTTTTCTTCTTTGCCTCCATTTCAGTTTTCAAGTCTTGAACTGTTTCCATTATCTGTTTGATTGTTTTTCCTTGGTTTCCTAGGGTATCATTCACTGATTTTTTCAGTTCTTCAAACTTTCTGTTATACTTCTCATCCATTTCTACCAGGGCATTTTTTACATGCTGTTTAAGGGCGTCAATCACTTTCATAAAGTCAAATTTTTCTGCTTCTTCTTGGTTAAGGTGTTCCTGTGCTCCTGTTGTGAGGTCGCTGGGTTCTGGTGGTTTCATGTTGTTCTTCAGATTGCTGGGTGAATTCTTGCATTGGTGCCTGCCCATCTCTTCCTCCGACTGCTCCTCTATGGATCTTCTTTTACAGGATCAGGTCTCCTTGCCCACTGTTGTACCTTCCCAGTGATGTCGCTCCCCAGTGATGGCTCTCCTAGTGCCCCAGAGATGACTCTCCTGGTGCCCGGATTGGTTCTCCGTGCTGCTAGGGTAGCTCGTAAACAAAGGGCCTGACTTGCTTGCTGCAGGCAGGCCGTCCAGATGGAACTTCTCAGCACCTAAACCTGGCCGCCTGGTGGCCCAAGCCTTAGTGTAGGAGCTTAAAATTGTTCTTGAGCATTGGTCCTAGCTTACAGCAGGGCAGGGTTGGGGGGAGGGTGCTGGGGGGCTGAGTCGTGAGTAAGAAAGAAGGCCCTGCAGAAGGAGCAGGGGGAAGGGGGGTTGTGCTCTCCCCTGGGACAGACCGCCCCTGGATCACACACACTCACCCGTCCAGAAGGAATTTCACAGGGCCACCGCTCAGGGGACAGCAGGAAGAAAATGGCAGGCAGGGCGGGGTCCAGGAGAGCACACGGGAGCCAGGAGCACCCAAGCTGGAGGTGCTTGGCTTGCTTACAACAGGGCAGGGTTGGGGGGAGAGTGCTGGGGGGCTGAGTCGTGAGTAAGAAAGAAGGCCCTTAGTAGTTCAGTTCAAGCATCATTATCTTCCAGCCACACACAGGACCCCCCGGGAGCTGTTGGCCAGCCCGCCTGGGTGAAACCAGGGAAGAAAGAGAGCCAGAGACACGGAAGGGAAGAGAGCGCTAATCAGCCCGAGCTCCAACAGCTAGCGACTTGGGCAGCGCCGTGCAGTTTTAAACCGTGGCTTCCTGGGCCATTCTACCAGTGCAAACTCCAGCCATGAAGCTTTTAAATGACATTTGTGAGCCCGGGTGTTTGTGTGCCCACTTGGGATCAGGAGGAAAGTAGCTGAGACCATGCTCATGGCTCAGCGCTCCCCACCTGGGAAGGTGGCAGGATCAGGTCTACTAGGCTTACACAGTCAAGAGAGCGTGGCAGAATCCTGCAACCATACACAGAGATATTTCCAGGCTGTGCAGTGCTCTGCATGACATATTTAGAGATTACTCAAATGAAAAAAGTTTATGTGCTGCACACTCATTCTCAGAGGTAAAGTACTGAGTATGGCTTTTACCTGGTGGCTCCAGAACCTCCAGCATTTTAAAAGTGTGGAGAGGTGAATTCAGCATCCAGAGCAGCTGCAACCAATCTGCTTACCATTTTTAAAAAGGTGTGGCATATATACACATTAGAGTTCTACTCAGCAGTAAAAAAAACAATGACATCTTGAATTTTGCATGGAAATGGATAGAAATTGAAAACACTTTACTGAGTTAGATAACCCAGACCCAAAAAAGATGAATATGGTATGTACTCACTCATTAGTGGAATCTAGCCATAAACAAAGGTCATTGAGCCTATAGTTTGTGATCCTAGAGAAGCTAAATAACAAGGTGAACCCAAAGAAAAGCATATATTTATCCTCTTGGAAATTGGAAGTAGACAAGATCACTGGGCAAAATTTGGGAACACGAGGGTGGGGGGTGAGAAGAAGGAGAGAGGTGAGGAGAGAAGGGAGAAGGGGATGATTGGGGAGAGCTTGGGGGAATGAGATGGTTGAGATGGAGGAAGGGTGGATATGGGAGCAGGGAAGAAGATATCTTAATTAAGGGAACAATTTTAAGGTTGGCAAGAGACTTGGCTCTAGAGGGGTTCCCAGGTGTCCAAGGAGATGTCCCCAGCTAGGTCCTTGGGCAGCAGAGGAGAGGGTGCCTGAACTTGCCTTCTCCAATAGCCACTCTGATGAATATTTTGAATATCACCATAGAACCTTCATCCAGCGATGGATGGAGATAGAGACAGAGACCCACACTGGAGCACTGAACTGAGCTCCCAAGATCCAGATGAAGAGCAGAAGAAGGGAGAAGATGAGCAAGGAAGTCAGGACTGTAAGGGGTGCATCCACGCACTGAGACAGTGTGATTGATCTAATGGGAGCTCACCAAGGTCAACTGGACTGGAACTGAATATAGCATGTGATCAAACCATTCTTTCTGAATGTTGCTGACAATGGGATCTGACTGAGAAGCCAATGATAATGGCACTGGGTTTTGATTCTACTGCATGTACTGGCTTTTTTGGGAGCCTAGTCTGTTTGGATGCACACTTTCCTAGACCCTGACTGCTCTTAGGACTGAAAAGGGAGGGGGAGGGTGAGTAGAGGGAGTAGGAGGAAAATGGGAGGAGGGGAAGAGGTAAAAATTTTTAATAACTAAATAAAAAAGAAACATCTAAAAAATAAATGTTCTTCAAGACAGTAAAGAATTACAGATAATTCAATAAGGAGAGATTCAGATATAAAAGAACTCCAAATGGGTCACAGTGTTGGATAAATGTACATAGGCTTGGAAGAGAGAATGAAATGAGTATAGGGAGCAAGAAAAGGAAGTAAATGGTTTAAAAAATAAAGCAAAGTCTTTAAAGAGACAGAGTATAAACAATCATAGATTAAATGAGTAAAGATAGTTAAATATTAAAAATTAATAGAGTAAAAACAAAATCACATAAAGATGGAATATACACAGAGTCTGGATTATGAAAATTATTGTGTTTTCTTTGAATTTTTTTATTGTGAAGGAGCTAAGTACAGAAAGTCATTTCAATGTATATATATATATAAAGGTATCATGACTTCCGAATTTGGGTCTAAGGATATGTTGTTTTGGAAAAGTGGTTCTTCTTATGATTCCATAGAGGATGAGAACCTGTGGATTGCTTCCAGACTGTTGTGGTTTGATGGAACAAAATCCCCAAATAGTTGCCTTGAACACCCCTCAAAGATTACTTTGCCCAATAATCAGCAAGAAGAAGTTTAGACAAAAGTATGCCCATATTCCCAAATATTGTTTGTAAATGTTTCTTTTCATTTAAAGGGGGATATGCTATAAAGATGGATACTATGCATTGGTATGGATCTTGGCTTATTGATGCAAATTTAAGGTCAATTTTGATGTATGTATATGTATTTCTGATTTTGATTTAGGTATTATATTTGTGTAGCTCATTTAAAAATATAGTGTATAATTAAGAAATATAAGTTAATAGATACTTATCTATAATAGTCAGGTTTGTAGTGATGTTAGTTAGATGTTCTAGATGTATAGAGATATAATTTGGTTAGATAGGTTTCTTCAAATCTTTCAGAGACCTTCAGAATATGGCATTTAAAATGTTTAAGATTTTAGGACTTTTATGACAATGAGACACATCTGCTCCTGGCATCACCAATTACTTCAAGATGAAGATGGACATTGAAGAGGCTCCTTATGGAGTTTACTAGCCATTTGAGAAAGAAATTGCTTTTGCCTGGACTGCTTAACTGGACATGTAGGACCCACAGAGAAATGACTTCTAAACCTGCCTAAAAAGTGAGATGATCCTTCAGGGTTTCTGCTTCATAAAAGAGTTTGCTAGACATTTTGCAGGATGCAGAAGAAAGTGAGTGGCAAAACTGCCAATATAGGTGTAAGAGTCTTTGAAATTTCCTGCTTCATGGAAAAGTCTGCTGGATACTATGGGCCAGTAGGCTGAAGATAGATTTCCCAATGGTACAGAGGAACTTTGGTGACTGTTCAGGCAATGAAATATCTCTGTCAATTCTAGAGTTTTGGAAGTTGCTTACAATACACTTCCTATTTGCTTAAATAATGCCAGGGAATTATCAGCTTAAGAGAGAGAATTGGCTTTGATTGGAAACAAATTAAAGAAGGCCATTTTATGGATCATGTGGATCCAAATCTTAACAGCATTCTGATCATATTACCCTCCACACATTCCCCTCCAAGAATTTTAATGCAGAGAGAAGATATCATTTTAGAATCTACGTTTTACTATATAAACAGAGTTAAAGAAATCAAAAGCCATTTGGAAAAGGTTTCTGAGTTAATTCTAAAAGGAAAATTGTGACTTTTTTAAGTACAAGAAGAGATACAGCAAAAACTGTAGTACCTTTTAATAATGATAAAATTGACAAATTATGGGCAGAAAGTGAACTCTGGCAAAGAGTTTTTAGCAATTTCTTTAAAGAGATTAACAACTGCTATCCCAAAAGCAAGAGAATTCAACTTTTAAAGAGAACTAACTGGATCCTTCCTCACATTGTATGGGACACACCAATGACTGGAGAAAGTACATTTTTAACTGATGCAAATAAATTAGGAAAGGTAGATTACAAGTCAGAAAACTTAAGTAAAATGAATCAAAGTTCTTCATGATTCTGTTCAAAAGTTTAAATTACATGCTAATCTCATGGTACTAAGGGATTTTAAAGAACCTTTCAACATGGTTACTGATTCTCAATATGCAGAAAGAGTTGTTTTGCATATTAAAACTGTTGAGTTTATATCAGATAATATATAATTGAATTTATTATTTATTCAGTTACAAGAAATAATCAGGAATAGGAATCACATATGATTCCTAATGGGTATAAAAAGTCCTTTAGCACAAGGTAATGCAGAAACTGATCAAATATTGACTAAAAATATGGTGAAGGCCTCAGAATTTCATAAAAGAAATCATGTCAATTGTACATGTTTTAAAAAAAGACTTTCATTCTATTCAATAATCCAAGATTATAAGGAAATATCCTACTTGTTCTTTATATAACCAAACACCAATACCTTCAAGAAGTAATTCAAAGGGTACTCAAAGGAATAATCTCTGGCAAATGGATGTGTTCCATTTTGTAGAATTTGGAAAACTAAATATGTACACCATATCATTGATACCTCTTCAGGTTTTCAATGGACAACTGTTTTGAGTTCAGAAATTCCTGATTTGGTAATCACATATTTTGTATTAGTTATGACCATCATGGGTATATTTTTACAAATAAAGATAGACAATGACCCTGCATATATCTGTTAGAAAATGAAACAATGTTTTGCTTATTACAATATAAAGCATATTATGGGTATAATACACTATCCTATAGGACTGATAGTTACAGAAAGTTCAAATCAAACTCTAAAGGATATGTTAAATAAACAGAAAAGAATGATAAATACCCCCATAAGTAGATTGTACAATGCTTTATTAACTTTAATTTTCTAAATGATAATGATAAAGGAATGATATCTGTGAATCAAGACATTTGATAGTAGGAAGAAACTACAAATTAAATCAGCCATTATACTTTAAAGGTGTATTGATCTAAGAGTAGAAATCAAAACTTGTTTTAAATTGGGGAAGGGGGTTTCCTTTTCTTTCCACCAGAGAAGAAAAATTATGGATGCCACCAAAATTAATAAAGATTCTATTTGAACAAGAGCCACCTCTTAGTTAGAAGTGATAATAGTTCATCAAACAGCATGGTTGTTTAATCTAAAATTTTCATTTGTTCAGATATACCTTGAGAAAAGGGAATCATCCCAAACTTAGGGTTGGGGGTGTTTTTTTCCTGTCTTTTCAGGAGAATAAAGGTATCAAGTTGAGGAAACTGAAGAGCACTAGAAAAATGAGACATCTGAAGCAAAAGGACAAATTACATAGAAAAAAATATGTCTCAAGAAGAGGGGTAAATGGCACATTGGTATATTTAATTTCTAAAAGAATAAAATTTCATAAATATTCACAGATGTTTGTTTCTGCTATTATATATAGACTTATTATGCAAGTGGTCTTTTTGTAATCCTAGTCCAATTAAATCTTAAAGTTGGCTTTGGAGTTGGATTGTGACTCTCTCCTTCTCTGGACCCAAGCATACTTGATAAAGTAAAATCTAAAATGTCTGTCTCATGGTAGAAAAGCCACCTGATACGGGAAAGAGAAAAAAACAAATATTCAAGGACTATTCTATTGTCACTAATCTCATAATCCTTTTGTTTTATATTGACTCTTTAACAGTTTTTCTTAATGTATAATATTTATAAGTGGTATATAAGGCTCATTGTTGGTTCCTGGCTGCCCAGATCTGAAATAATCACTCAGAAACAATATCATTTGAATCACTGCTTGGTCAATAGCTTAAGCATATTTCTGGCTAATTCATATCCTAAATTAACCCATCTCCATTAATCTGTGTATCATCATTAGGCTATGAGATACTGGTAAAGTTCCAGTATCTTTCTCTGGTGGGGCTACATGGCCTTTCTTTACTTTGCCTTCATTCTCCCAGCATTCAGTTTAGTTTTCTTCACCTACCTAAGTTTTGCCTTGCACAGACCTAAGATAGTTTCTTTATTAACCAATGGTATCCACAGCATACAGAGAAGAATCCCACATCATATACAATTTATATATAAATATGGATAAATATATTTTTTCATGATATTGATGACCATATAGAATACTAGCTAATTCAAGAAAAAGGTTTCAGCTACCTTCCTGTACATGATTTCAGGTTTAAATCCCTATCAGTTTTCTGCAGTGAATCATAAGCATGCCTAACAATGACCTTTGAAGTCTCCAAAGTAAAAATGGGTCCCATAATGATAATTCCTCCAGGACTATGATAACACCACTAAGCTGGTTAACACCACCTAAAGATGGGATTTATACTACAAACTGCTCAGAACAATTTTAAGGTGGCTAGCTGATCATTCAGCCAAACAGACAATTCTAGTCAGGATTTGAGACAAACCCTCCACCTTCCCACTATGCAGAAACTGGACAACTAATGTTACAGCTATGCCTCCCATGACCTGACAATTAACCCAAAATTTTCTTTTCTAGATCTCTTAAAGATACTGTTGCTCCTTAGACAGCAGCAAGTAAATTTAAGAATACAACACCCACATTGAGGTGGGGTAGTTGTTTTATGATGAGACAATGGATTATGGATATTTGTCATTGTTTAGGGTGTTTGGTTTCAAGTTGTTATTGGTTATGATCAGGTAGAAAGTTGAAAAGAAGTTAGATGCAAAGTTCTGGTTTTGAAAAAAAGGGGTTATAGATAAGATATGATAAAAAAGTTTATTACTGAATCTTCTCTGAAAAGAAAAAATGAAGGATATAGATATGATAAGATAAAAGGTAGATTATTGAATCTGCTTTTAAAAGTAACTACTAGTATTAAATGTTTTACATTAGATTAGACTTTTGTATATTCCATATAAATTTTGTATATTGATACAAATTTGAGATTAATTTTGTTAAAACATACTTTACCTATGTTTCTAATCTTATTCAAAGTATTGTACCCATACAGCTCATTTAACAATGTAATAAAAATATCCAGTTAATGAAAGTCATTATTATCCACTTATTTACGATAATAAGGAAATGCAGACTAGTAGTTAGTCACCTATTATAATCAAATTTATAGTCATATTAGGTATGTTTTAAAGGTCAAACAAAGACAT
Source organism: Neodon shergylaensis (assembly GCA_025134845.1). Taxonomy (NCBI): domain Eukaryota; kingdom Metazoa; phylum Chordata; class Mammalia; order Rodentia; family Cricetidae; genus Neodon; species Neodon shergylaensis. The sequence goes on from JABTXL010001671.1 coordinate 10,556,575, forward strand.
GTTTTTGATAGACAGGTCATCTTCAGATACTTCAGAGAGATCTACAGAATACGACATTCAAGATGTTTTATTAACTCAGCTCTTTTTAAAAAAAAAAAAACAATGAGATACGTTTGCTCCTGGCAGCAATAATCTACTTCAAAGAAGATAATGGGTATTGAAGAAACTCCACATGGGGTTTACTTTCTTTGTGACAAAAGTAAGCCACTAGCAAGAAAATGTTTTTGCTTCAACTGTTGATCATATGCTCTCCTAATTGGATAAGCAGGACACAAAAGAAAGTGACTGTCAAACATTGTCAAGACAGGGCAGAACAGCCCTCCAGAATATTCTCCTTCACAGAACAGTCTATCAAATATGCTAGACTGTATAGGCTGAAGATGAGTGTTCCAATACAGCAAAGGAACTTTGGGTGGCTGTCCAGGAAGTCAGCTATTTCTATCATTTCTCAAATTTTTTGGAAGTAGCTTGCTTGCACTTCCTTTTTATTCAGTTAATATTATTTTCTTCTTGGATCTTTGAGAGAGTTGATGACTTTAGAGTTATGTTTATAGTTTTCTTTTTTTTCCAGTTGCAGAAATCAGGTATGACAGGAAGTAAATTAGGCACTAGACTTTGAACTCACCAAGATATGATAGATATGAAGTATTTTCTCTGAATTTGTCAAATGAAAATAGTCTTGATATTGTTGATAATTTATTGTTTGTATATACTACATAGTTATTATACTTATTGTATATAGTTTTTCTTATATTATTTATAGCCTTCTTTTTATTTTAGACAATGTAGTGATATTTTATTTATGTCTTAAAAAATAAAACACAAATCTTGATTGATCTTAGTTGAAGATCAATATACAAAAAAAAAAAAAAACATGTTAGTCAGCCATGCAGGCCAGGCAGTGGTAGCACACACCTTTAATCCCAGCAACCACATGAGTTAGCCACAAGGGCCAGGTAGTGGTTGTATACGCCTTTAACCCTAGCACTAGAGAGGAATAAGAGGGGGAATGGGACAGGAACAACCTATCTTTCAATCTGAAGATTTCATAGAGGTAAGAGCTCTTTAGTAACTTGGGTGCTTTGCTTTTCTGATCTTCAGACTGAATCTCAATATCCATCTCTGGAATATTATTATTTGTGCTACAGACTCATGCTTCCACAACCAAAAAAGTATATTGTTTTTGTCTCAGTATTTAATGTTAACTTTCAATAAATCTCACTTTCTCCCTTAGACCTAGTGCTGTCTTTGGTTTTTGGTACTACTTTTAAAGCATTTCCATAGCTCTGGATACCTTTCTTAATCTCCACTATGCAGCTTTTAGTTGTTATTTTATCTTCTCCTTTCAAGACAGACTGACGTATTTCTTAGATCAAAACTTTACTGGCATCTCTTTGTGCTATCACCTCTACTGTCCTACTGTTTTTTTTTGGGGGGGGGAGTTGGTTTTATATTCATTATAGTCATTTAAAAAGACTTTCAGAAGAAAACAATGATAAATATCTGTTTTCCCTTCTCTTAAATGGAACACTAGAACAACTTTCTTCAATGTCCAGAATCTCTTTTGATATAAAATTTAACATTAATACCAAAAGCTGATAGCTCATAAATTTTAAATAGTCTAGCCTATGTCAAGTTCAATTTTTGCTCAGTTTATTAAATGAATATTAAAGATCCCTGCACACCCATCTATCACACATTTTTGTAGGATCTTTTTTTTTAATCTCTTTCTTAAGAGGTTCAAAATTTCCATTGAAGAGATTTTTCATTTCTTTGATTAGATTTATTCAGAGATTTTTTTTGAGATTTCTGTGAATGGGAGTATGTCCTTGATCTCTTCATAAATTTTCTGGTGGTGTGTACAGAAGCTATTGATTTGATCAGGTTGATTTTATACTTTGTCATATTGCTGAATTTGTTTATCATCTTTAGAATCTTCCTGTAGAATTTTTGGATCTCTAATTATAATATTATGACATCTACAAAGAGGGATGGTTTGACTTCTTCTTTCCTAATTAGTATTTATTTAAGTTCCTGTTCTTGTCCTAAAGCTCCTCCTCATGATTTATGTACAATATTAAACAGTGTGGCCACTGTATATCCCCGTTTCCTTCTTGACTTGAATGATATTACTTCAATTCTTTTTCCATTTAAGATGATGTTTGTGTGTTTTTCATATATAGTTTTAAGTGTGTTGAGCTCTTTTTCCTCTACTCCTAAATTCTCCAGACTTTTATTGTAAAAGCATGTTGGATTTTGTCAAAGGCTTTTACAGTGTCTCTGAGATGATCAAGTTATTTGTGTCCTCAAACTATTTATATAATTTATTACATTTATCGGCTTGTGGATATTGAGATATGCTTGCATTTCATGAATAATTCCTGCTTGGTCATGGTGTCTAATCCTTTTTATGTATGTCTTGCCACAAATATTAAATAACACTGAGTTTTTGTGTGTCAACTCAATGATAATCTTTTAACTAACTGATTCTGTATATGTTACATCACAGATTTCTCAATCATGCCCTCTCTTACCAGTGGAAAATTAGCATAAGCCTGCAAAAATGTGTAGAGTTTTTCTCCCTGATGGTATGGATGAGAGGCATCAGACAAAAAATAAAGCAATCTGCATAAAGCAAATATGTGTCAGAAATCATTGTATTAAGAGTATTGACAAAAAAGAACAAATGAATTATTATAGGTTTTCCATTTTAAAAATGTGAAAAGAAGAGATTAGAAGCATGGAAGAAACACAGTGGTTTCTGAGACTCTTTAATCTATGTGACCTGTTTGCTGTCCAGCTAGGCTTTGCAAGCACTGGCTGGTATCATGTCCAATTCAGTATGTTTTCTCAATGGGTATAGAATGTGCTTATTTACCATTGTTCTGTTATTATAAATTAAAGTTCCAAAGTAACAAAAGCAATTTTTTTATTGCTACAGTTTGCTATAATGAGAACAACAAGAGTTAGGCATAATGTATGTTCTCAGTTTGACAACTTCAAAGTTTAAACTGTCAACATGTATTATTAATGTTTTCTACTTAAGGAAATATGGTCATGTAGAGAGTGGGTGTATGTGCATTCATGTGTGTGAGGAGTATTTGTATGTGTGCATGCATTTTTTGCATATGATGTGCTTAATGGTACTATTGATATGGTGAGATTAGGGGAACAGATTTTCTGATTTCTTTATTGTATCTAGAATGGAAAATACATGTTTATGGATACCTGTATACATACACACAGACATACACACAGACATAGAGTGAGACAGAAAGAGGAAGAGAGAGCATTTATCCAACTCAAGACAATGAAAGAAGGCAGACTTATCTTTCTTCATAGAAATGCTAGAAAACATCTACTAGACCACTAGCTAAATTGTAAAGAAAAAGTACCCTGAAGTACAAATTGCAATGAAAGAAAATAAGCAACTGGCCCAAAAATTAGTCACATCTAATTTATTCCTTCAGCTTCACCCATCTAAAAATTAACATTAAGCATTATTGGATAATATAATAAGTTTAAACATGGACATGATGGTTGCAAGGACATGTCCTTTGTTTATGGTTAGTATCCACTTATGAGTTAGTACATACCATATTCACTTTCTTGGGTCTGGGTTACCTCACTCTGGATAGTGTTTTCTAATTCTATCCATTTTCATGCAAAATTTAAGATGTCATTTTTTTTCTTCTGAGTAGTTCTCTAATGTATAAATGTGCCACACTTTCTTTATCCATTCTTTAGTCAAGGAGCATCTAGGTTGTTTCCAGGTTCTGGCTATTACAAATAATGCTGCTATTAACATAGCTGAACAAATACTTTTGGAGTATGATTGAGAAACTTTTGGGTATATCCCTAAGAGTGGTATTGCTAGATCCTTAGGTGGGTTGATTCCCAATTTTCTGAGAAACACCATACTGATTTCCAAAGTGGTTGCACAATTTTACATTCCCACCAGCAGTAGATGAGTGTTCCCCTTACTCCACATCCTCTCCAGCATAAGCTATCATTGGTGTTTTTGATATTAGCCATTCTGACAGGTGTAAGGTGGTATCTCAGAGTTGTTTTGATTTGCATTTCCCTGATAGCTAAGGAAATTGATAATGTCCTTAAGTATATTTTGGCCATTTGAACTTCTGTTGAGAATTCTCTGTTAATTTCAGTACCCCATTTTTTAATTGGGTTATTTAGAATTTTAATGTCTAATTTCTTGAGTTCTTTATATGTTTTGGAGACAGTCCTTTGTCTGATGTGGGGTTGGTGTAAATCATTTCCCATTCAGTAGGCTCCCTTTTTGTCTTATTGACTGTGTCCTTTGTTCTACAGAAGTTTCTCAGTATCAGGAGGTATCATTTATTTATTATTGCTGTTATTGTCTATGCTACTGGGGTTATATTTAGAAAGTGGTCTCCTGTGCCAATGCAATGAAGGATACTTTTTACTTTCTCCTCTATGAGGTTCAGTGTGGTCAGATTTATATTGAAGTCTTTAAGCCATTTGGACTTGAGTTTTGTGCATGGTGATAGATATGGGTCTATTTTCAATCTTCTACAGATTGACATCCAGTTATGCCAGCAACATTTGTTGAAGATGTTTTCCTTTTTCCATTGGATAATTTTAGCTTCTTTGTCAAAAATCAGGTGTTCATAAGTATGTGCGTTATTATACAGGTCTTCAGTTCTATTTCATTGGTCAATGTCTCAGTTTTCAGGCCAATACCAAGCTGTTTTGATTACTGTAGCTCTGTAATAGAGCATGATGTCAGAGATGGTAATGCCTCCAGAAGTTCCTTTATTGTTTAAGATTGTTTAGGGTATCTTGGGTTTTTGATTTTTTATATGAAGTTGATTATTGTTCTTTCAAGGTCTGTGAAGAATTGTGTTGGGATTTTATGGGGATTGTATTGAATCTATAGATTGCTTTTGGTAGGATTGCCATTCTTACTATGTTGATCCTTTCTATCCAAGAGCATGGGAGATCTTTCCATTTCCTGGTATCTTCTTCAATTTCTTCCTTCAAAAACTTGAAGTTCTTGTCAAATAGATATTTCACTTCCTTGGTTAGTGTTATCCCAATACATTTTATGTTATTTATGGCTACTGTGGAAGGATGTGTTTCTCTGATTTCCTTCCTTCTTTATCCCTTGTGTATAGGAGGGCTACTGATGTTTTTTAGTTAATCTTATATCATGCCACATCACTGATGTTATTTATTAGCTTTAAGAATTCTTTGGTAGAGTTTTAGAGGTTGCTCATGTCCACTATCATATCATCTGCAAATAACAAAAGTTTGACATCTTCCTTTCCAATTTGAATTTCTTTGATCTCCTTTTGTATGTTGAATTAGCCCTTCATCCCTCTGGGATGAAGCCAACTTGATCATGATTGATGATTTTTTTGATGTGTTCTTGGATTCAGTTTGCCAACATTTTATTATGGATTTTTGCATCCATATTCCTAAGTGAGATTGATCTGTAAATCTTATTCATGGTTGAGTCTTTATGCGGTTTGGTATCAGGGTAACTGTAGCTTCATTACAAGAGTTTGGTGATGAGCCTTCTGTTTCTATTATATTGAACACTTTGAGGAGTATAGGTATTAGCTCTTCTTGAAAGTTCTTGTAGAATTCTGTACTAAAACCATCCAGCCCTAGACTTTTTTTGATTAGGAGGTTTTTGATGATAAAAACCTCCTCATGATTTATAGGTCTATTTAAAATGCTCACCTCGACTTGATTTAATTTTGGTACATTGCATCTATCTAAAAAATTATCCATTTATTTTACATTTTCCAGTTTTGTGGAGTACAGTTTTTTATAGTAGGACCTAATGATTCTCTGAATTTCCTACATGTCCGTTGTTATGTCTCCCTTTTCATTTCTGATTTTGTTAATTTGGATGTTCTCTCTTTGCCTTTTGATTAGTTTGGATAAGGGTTTATTGATCTTGTTGATTTTCTCCAAGAACCAGCTCTTTGTTTCATTGATTCTTTGTATAATTTTCTGTGTTTCTATTTTGTTGATTTCAGACCTCAATTTGATTATTTCTTGTCTTCTATTCCTCTTGGGTGAGTCTGCTTCTATTTTTTTTCTAGAAGTTTCAGGCATGCTGTTAGGTCACTGATTTGAGCTTTCTCTGTTTTCTGTATATGGGCACTTAGTGCTATGAACTTTCCTCTTAGCATTGCTTCCATAGTGTCCCATAGGTTTGGATATGTTATGCCTTCATTTTCATTGAATTAAAGAAAGGTTTTAATTTCTTTCTTGACCAAGGAGTGGTTCAGTAGTTGACTGTTCAACTTTCATGAGTTTGTAAGCTTTCTGGGAGTAGTATTGTTATTGAATTCTAACTTTACTCCATGGTGATCTGATAAGACACAGTGGATTACTCCAATTTCTTTGTATCTGTGGATGTTTGCTTTGTTACTAAGCATGTGATCAAATTTTGAAAAGGTTCTATGAGGTACTGAGAAGGTATATTCTTTTTTTGTTTGGCTGGAATGTTCTATAGATGTCTGTTAAGTCCATTTGATTCATTACAACTGTTAGTTTTCTTATTTCTCTGTGAAGTTTCTTTCTGATGACCTGTCCATTGTTGAGAGAGGAGTGTTGAGATCTCCTACTATTAGTGTGTGGGATTTGATGTGAGATTTAAGTTTTAGTAATGTTTCTTTTACATATGTGGGTGCTCTTGTATTAGGGGCATAGATATTCAGGATTGAGACTTCATCTTGATGAATTGTTCCTGTTATGAGTATAAAGTGTCCTTCTTCATCTCTTATGATTGATTTCTGCTTCAAATAAATTTTGTTAGATATTGAATAGCCACCCCCACTTGTTTCTCACATCCATTTTATTGTAAAACCTTTTCCCAACCCTTTACTCTGAGGTAGTATCTGTCTTTGAAGTTGAGGTGTGTTTCTTGTAAATAGCAGAATGCTGGTTCCAGTTTTCATATCCATTCTCTTAGCCTGTGTCTTTTTATAGGTGAATTGAGTCCATTGATATTAAGTGATATTAATAACCAGTGGTATCTTTTGGTAGTAATGTTTGTGTGTTTCCCTTCTTTGGGTTATGGTGGTGGTGGCATTATCAGATGTCTGTGTTATTGTGGGTGTAGTTAGCTTTCTTGGGTTGAGGTTTTCCTTCTAGTACTTTCTGTAAGGCTGGGTTTTTGAATATGTATTGTTTAAATCTCTTTTTGTCATTGAATATCTTGTTTTCTCCATCAATGGTGAATGAAAGCTTTGCTGGATATAGTAGTCTGCGCTTGCATCCATGGTCTCTTAGCATCTGCAGCACATCTATCCAAGACCTTCTGGCTTTCATGGTTTCCATTGAGAAGTCAGGTGTATTTCTGATAAGTTTACCTTTATATGTTACTTGACATTTTTCCTTTCAGCTCTTAATATTCTTCCTTTGTTCTGTATGTTTTGTGTTTTGATTATTATATGTCAAGGGGATCTTTGTTGTGATCCACTCTATTTGGTGTTCTGTAAGCTTCTTGTACCTTCATAGGGATATCCTTCTGTAGGTTAAGACGGTTCTCTTCTATTGTTTTGTTGAATATATTTTCTGTGCCTTTGGGTTTGGTCTTTTCATGGTGTCCAGATTTCTTGAATGTTTTGTGTTAAGAATTTGTTGGATGTAGTGTTTACTTTTACCAATGAGTCTATTTCCTTAATAGTATCTTTAGCGCCTGAGATTCTTTCTTCTATCTCTTATATTTAGTTGGTTATACTTGTTTCTGTAGTTCCTGTTCATTTACCCAGATTTTCCCTTTCCCAAGTTTCCTCAGTTTGTGTTTTCTTTATTATCTCTACTTCAATCTTTAAGTCTTGAACTGTTTCCTTCACCTGTTTGATTATTTTTTCTTGGTTTTCTTTGAGGGATTTATTAATTTCTTCCAGCTTTCTTCTTGTCTTCTCTATTTTTTAAGGGAGTTTTTACTTCCTTTTTAAAGGTCTTCATCATTTTCAGAAAGTTATGTTAAAGTCATTTCCTTCTACTTCTTCTGGTTAGGATGACTGAGTCTTCCTTTTATATGTCCACTGGGTTCTGGTGTTACCATGTTGTTTTTTAGGATGTTTAAAGGAGTCTTGCATTGGTGCCTACCCATCTCTTTCTTCAAATGAGACCAGCAGTGTCTTGGCTTCTTGGTCCAATCCTTGCTGTGGCTGCCTCTTAGGTCCACTCAGTATTGGACCAGGCCCTAGGTCCACTCAGTTTGGGCACAGGCTATGTTTCCCAAGGTTCCATGAAGCTTGCAGGGAATGGCAGCTGGTGGTGGGGTGGATTGAGGGCTACCAGAGAAGCTTCCCTGCTTGCAGCTAGAAAGCCAAGGGATCTCTTATATCCCCCAAGAATTGGGGCAGGATATATGACAGGGTTCCATGGATCTTGCAAAGAACAGCGGGTTGGGGGTGGAGTGGATTGAGGGCTAGCAGGCAGGCTCCCTGCTAGCTGCTGGAAATGCCTAGGGACCTGGGGAGGGGCCCCTGGCTTTTCTCCCAAGTGGAAGTCTTAGGGAGTTGGGGGTCTAGGGCCAGAGGGCCACTGCCTACTCACCTCTTATGTCTCCCAAGTATGGGTGCAGGTTGTATGGCCACTTCTTGTATTTTCATATGCATATCTTTCTTTAGGTTAGGAAAGTCTATAATTTTGTTAAATATATTTTCTGTGCCTTTCAGTTAAACTTTTCCTTCTTCTATCCATATTATTCTTAGGTTTAGTCTTTTCATGGTGTCCTATATTTCCTGGATATTTTGGATTAAGCTTTTTGTGAGATTTGAGGTTTTCTTTGATGATTCTATTTCCTCTATCATATCTTCAATGTCTGAGTTTATATCTTCCATGCCTTGTATTCTGCTGGTTATGCTTGCATTTGTGATTCCTGATTACTTTTCCATATTTTTTTGTTTCCACATTTCTTTGGTTTGTGTTTTTTTATTGTCTCTATTTTGGTTTCCAAGTCTTGAATTGCTTCCTTCACCTGTTTAATTGCTTTCATTTTTGTATTCTTCAGTGGATTTGTTGATTTCTTCTAAACTTTTGTCTTTTTTTCCATTCATTGGAGAAAATTTCTTATTTCCTCTTTAAAGTCCTAAAACATTCTCCTAAAGTTATTTTTTAGGTCCTTTCTTCCTCTTCATTCTTACTGGAGTGTTCAATTCTTGCTGTTTTAGAGACACTAGTTTTTGTTGCTGTCATGTTGCTCTTTGTGGTGTTCAGTATATTCTTACCTTATCTATTCATCTTTTCCTCCAATTGGAATTGTTCAGGGTCTGTGTCTCTGGTGATTACTTTTCCAGGTGCCAGTGAATCTAAGTGGATCCTCTTGGGGAAGTTGAAGCCATGTTTCCAGTCATCCTGGAGTTTATTTGTCATTCCCAGAGGTTGCTTGGTGTTCCCACAGATTGTTCTTCCATACCAGTGCCCATTTGTGCCTGTTCCCATGCAGGTCACTTCTGTTCCCATGAAGGTCACTTGCTTGGGCCTGCTTTCTGTTAGTTTGCTGAGTTGGGTTCCCTCCTGCAGAGGTTTCTGACTCAAATCTGGTCCCGCAGAGGTGATTGGCTCAGGCATGTTCTCTTGGAGGTCTTTGGCTCAGGCCTGCTCTGGTGGAGGTCATTAGCTTGGGTCTGTTCTAGCAGAGGCTGCTAGCTAGGGCCTACTCCAATGGAGGTCATCGGCTCAGGCCTTCTCCAGCAAATATCCCTGACTCAGGCTTGTTTCTGTGGAACAAGCCTGAAAAAATCACTGACTCATGCCTACTTCCTTGAAGGTCACTTGTTCTGGGATTCCTCTCTGTGTGCTGTGATTACCATTAATAAATAAAGAAACTGCTTTGGATCTATAGCAAGGCAGAACTTAGGTAGGCAGGGAAAGTTAGGCTGAATGCTGGAAGAAAGAAGTGCAGAGTCAGAGAGAAGCACTGGAGCTGCTGGAGAAGATGCTAGGAACTTTAGCTGGTAAGCCACAGCCATGTGGAGATACACAGATTACTAGAAATGGAATAAATTAAGATGTAAGAGTTAGCCAATAAGAAGCTTGAGCTAATGGGCCAATCAGTGATTTAAATAATATAGTTTCTGTGTGGTTATTTTGATTTTGGGAGCTGGATGAACAAGCAGCCTTCCTTCAACAGTCACTCCCTTGTCTCTGCTCTGTATAGTCAGTTTTACTTTCAAATGTTCATTGCAATAAGTCATTGATCTGGTTTAAGGCCTCTGGCTTCTGGTCTACCATAATCAATGGATGCTCACTGAAACTCCTATGGGATATCCAGTGGCTATCCTGAGTTGTGGAGTTCCTGCAGTTATTATTCCACAGAACCAGTCCCTTCATGAATCCAATCACATCTTAGATTGGGTAGATATTAGAGTGGGTCAAATCAAAGAACTCAGTGTGTGCCTTGTTGATACCTGATCTAGTCAGTCTTGGCCACTATAGCCACCCAAATCAGAAGAGGGTGAGAGCAAGCTCTTCTATACCCACACCATCAGGGCCCAATTTTCCATGCCCATGGTGAAGAGTGTGGCCATTTCTACTGTGTGTGGAGGGTCGGTTCTACCATAAGTATTAGAGAGAGTTCTCTTGCTTCAGCGTCCAGTGAAGGTGCAATGCCATCTTTCCCAGGGCCAACAAAGTGTGGGGCACCTTGGCACAGCCCTTTGATTCCATCACTCTTGGCTCCTTTGGTCCCTTGTGGTGACATGGGCCACAGACTTCAACACAGACCCCATCTACAGCAGGACCATGGCCCTCAACAGCAGCTTGGTCCCAGATGCCACCATAGATGTGGGTGGCATCACAGGTCCCTCAGATCAACATGGCTCTGGTAGTGGTAGGAACCAAGATACCAAAAAGGCCACAGGTTGCAACCAAGATGAAAGGCTTCCATGTGGTCTTTGGTGGCAGCCTGTGCCTTGAACTTCAGCACAGACCTCAGGCTTCCATATGGCATTTGGTGGCAACCTGGATCAAAGACATTAACATAGACTTTAGCTTCATTATGATCTCAGACCCAGACATAGTCTTAGGCAACAGCCCAGGCTTGAAAGTCTCCATGAGCCAAGAAGCAGAGTAGGCCATTCAGATCAGTATGACACAGTTCTAGTATGACTCTTGGACACCAACATGGCCGTAGGTTGCTGGCCAGAACCCAAATATCCACACAGCCTTTTGTGGTAACTGAAGTCAAGCACATCTATTTAGACCCTAGCTGCAGTAGGGCCATGGACCCAGACATAGGCCTCAGTTGTAGCTCTGTCCAAGATGTCCCCATGCATTGGGTTGCATCTCAGACCATTCAAATTGGTATGATCATGGTGGTGACAGAATGCTCAGTCACCTACATGGACATAGGTGGCAGCCCAGACACTGAGCATCATAGTGGCCTTTGGTGCTACCAGGGTCCATGGATGTAAACAAAGATGCTGGCTGTAATAGGACCATGGAAAAACACATGTCCCTTTGTGTCAGTCAAGGCACAGATGTCGCCATGGCCCTGGGTGACAAGCAATCCACTGTATAACACATGAACCGTTTTGTTCCTTTCTCTCCCATTTCTTCATTTTACATTTGCTAAACATAAGGGCACCTACCCACCCGGTGGCACAAAGTACCTGGTAGGCCCGTGGATAATTTCAAGGCTGTATATGCCTTAACAATCCAGGCTGGCTTATAGATGACTAGCTTGCAAATGAGCTGAATAGTAGAAAGCGGGTCTGTAGATTTCTTCTCACCAGACCTGGCCTTGAGGACCCAAACTGTTATCTGCATGGCTTTCACCTGTGAGTGGAATAACATCAGGTGGGCCCATGGATGCCTGCCTGCCAGCCCAGTTCTTGAGGATCCAACTAGTAATGTCTTCTTTTTTCTTTCTTTCGTACTTGACTCTGGAGGGGTTCCCAGGTGTCCAAGGAGATGTACCCAGCTTGTTCTTTGGGCAGCAGAGGAGAGGGTGCCTGAACTGGCCTTATCCTATAGCCACACTGATGAATATCTTGCATATCACCATAGAACTCTCATCTGGCGATAGATGGAGATAGAGACAGAGACCCACAATGGAGCACTGGACTAAGCTCCCAAGGTCCAGATGAAGAGCAGAAGGAGGGAGAAAGAACATGAGCAAGGAAGTCATGACCGCGAGGGGTGTGTCCACCCATTGAGACGGCGGAACTGATCTAATGGGAGATCACCAAGGCCAGTTGGACTGGAACTGATGGAGCATGTGATCAAACCGGACTCTCTGAATGTGGCTGACGGTGGAGGCTGATGGAGAAGCCAAGGCCAATGGCGCTGGGTTTTGATTCTACTGCATGGATGGGCTTTGTGGGAGCCTAGTCTGTTTGGATGCTCACCTTCCTGGACCTGGGGGAAACAGGGAGGACCTTGGACTTCCTATAGGGTAGGGACCCTGACTGCTCCTTGGACTGAAGAGGGAGGGGGAGGGGATTAGGGGGAGGGAAGGCAAGTGGGAGGAGGGAAGGAGGTGGAAATTTTCAATAAATAATAAATGAATTAAAAAAAGAATTTCTTAGTACAATCTTTTCTCATTTTACATAGCTATCCCCATTTCCACTCCCTCACTCCCTCCCAGCTCACCCTCTCACCCCACTATCCAATCCACTCCTCAGAAAAGGTAAGGCTTCCCATGGGGCAACAACAAAAGTCTGACACTTCACTTCCAGGCAGGACCAAGCCCCCTCCTCCATACTTATACTGAGCAAGTTAGTCCTCCAAAGAGAGTGTGCTCTGAGATGTCAGTTCAAGCACTAGAAATAAATCCTGGTCTCACTGTCAGTGGTCCCATAGACTGTCCAAGCCTTACAACTGTCCACCACATTCAGTGGGCCTAATTTGATTCTATACAGGTTCCTCCACTATCAGTCCAGAGTCAGTGAGCTCTCACTAGCTCAGGTCACCTTTTTCTGTGCCTATCACCATCATGGTCTTGACCCCATTGCTAATATCATTGTTCCCTCCTCTCTTGGACTGGTCTCTGGTAACTTGGTCTACTGCAGTATTGTAGATCTCTGTATCTGCTTCCATCAGTTGCTAGATGAAGTTTCTATGATGACAATTAAGGCAGTCATCAATCTGATTATAGAGGAAGGCCAGTTGAGGCATCCTCTCCACTGTTGCTTAGAGTCTTAGCTAGGGTTATCCCTGTGGATTCTTGGAAATTTCCTTAGTGCCAAGTCCAGAGGTTTTTATATAAAAAGACACATAGTTTAGATAGTCTTAGTAGTTTACAGATTTAATGCTTGCCTGAAAGTTTTTATGTAATATCTAATAAAAATTGTTTTAAAAATACTTTTTAAAAGATACATTATAAAATTTATACTGATGCTTTTAAGTAAAAAAGATATTCCAGTATGTAAAAAGGGAATAAGAAGGAATTGAGGGACTGACTATGGCCACAGTCCACACCCACATTCGGAAATATCATAATGAAATTTTTTTACTTTGTATAATGAACGCTACATAAAACCCTGGCCCATTCTTTCCAGATGTGTGCCTTCAAATATATTGTCTCCCCTTCCAAGTCTTGGTTTCATAATCCATGAAATGAGGCCATAAGGCTGGATTGGGCAATTTTGCTGGCTACATAAGCACACAGACACTCAGCAAACTCACATCTATCTCCATAGTTACCATCTCTTCCCTTTTGTGAAATTTCAGCTGGATCAAAAATGGTTTTTGGTTTCCTTTTTGCTTGTTTCTGGAGGAAAAGATTTTGAAGCTCATTTGGCTCTTCGGAAACTCCTCTTCCAGTCAGCTTGTTCTGACTCACTTTGTCTTACTTTTTTAAATTGATTTTTATTGAGCTCTACATTCTCTGCTTACGTCCCTGCCTCTCCCCTCCCACATCAACCCTCCCCCAAGGTCCCTATGCTCCCAATTTACTCAGGAGATCTTGTCTTTTTCTATTTCCCATGTGGATGAGATCTATGTAAGACTTTCTTAGTATCCTTATTGTTGTCTAAGTTCTCTGGGATTGTGGTTTGTAGCTGGTTTTCTTTGCTTTATGTTTCAAACCCATCTATGAGGGAGCACATGTGATAATTGTCTTTCTGTGTCTGGGTTACCTCACTCAAAATAATGTTTTTTAGCTCCATCCATTTTCCTCCAAAATTCAAGATGTTGTTATTTTTTTCTGCTGTGTAGTACTCCATTGCATAAATGTACCATATTTTCTTTATCCATTCTTCAGTCAAGGGGCATTTAGGTTGTTTCCAGATTCTGGCTAAGACAAACAATGTTGCTATGAACATAGTTCAGCACATGTCCTTGAGGCACGTTTGAGCATCCTTTTAATATATACCCAAAGTGGTATTACTGGGTCTTGAGGAAGGTTGTTCCCTAATTTTCTGAGAAATTGCCACCCATACATCCAAAGGGTCTGTACCAGTTTGCATTCCCACCAGCAATGCAGAAGTGTTCCCTTTCCCCCACAACCTCTCCAGCATAAGTTGTCATCAGTGTTTTTGATCTTGGCCATTCTTACAGGTATAAAATGGAATCTCAGAGTTGTTTTGATTTTCATTTCTCTGGATGTTGAACATTTCCTTTTAGTGTCTTTCAGCCATTTTAGATCCCTCTGTTGAGAGTTCTTTGTTTAGGTTTGTACTCCATTTTTTTTTTAAATTGGATTATGTGTTTCTTTGGTGACCAATTTCTTGAGTTCTTTGTATATTTTGGAGATCAGACCTCTGTCTGCTGTGGAGTTAGTGAAGATCTTTTCCCATTCTTTAGGTTGTCATTTTGTCTTGTTGATTGTGTCCTTTGTTTTACAGAAGGTTTTCAGTTACAGGAGGTCCCATTTATTAATTGTTTTTCTCAGTGTCTGTGCTGCTGGGGTTATATTTAGGAAGTGGTCTCTTATGCCAATGCATTCAAGTGTACTTCCAAGTTTCTCTTCTATTTTCTTTCTTTTTTGCTTTGTAGTTGAACTGTTATTTTTATTTCTTTTGATTTGTTTTTAATTCTCCTTTTTCCTGCTTGAATTCTCTTCAGTGTTTTTACCACTTTACTGAATTCCATTTCAAGTCCTGAACTGTCATTGCCATTTGCACCAGTTTTTTGCTTGTGTGTTCCTGTGCATCAATCACTCATTTGTACACCTTAAGATTTTTCATTTTGATTTCATTGAGCTATTTCCTTGTGTCTTCTTTAAAGTGTTTAAATTCTTCTGAAAGGTTTATGATTGATCTTTCAATTTTGTGCCATGGAGTTATCTATGTAAGTTATCTATGTCAAGCATCTTTACAGGTCTGGTAGTTTTAGAAAGAAGTCACTGAATTTATCTTTCACATGTTGGTATTCTTGCAATGAGATCTGAACATATAGTATTTTTTTGTTACTTTTAAGTTTGTTTTGGATGGAGCATCTAGTGTGAGAAGAGAGAATGTGGGTTGTATTGGATCTAGAGGTTGGGAATAGTTTTGGAAGAATCAGTCAGAAAAGTAGAAAGGAAAGGGCTAGTATGCAGAGTATTCCTATTCCAAGCTGGGAGTGTGGGAGTAGAAGCTCTGAATTGAAAGATTTGTTATAAAGTGAATGAGTCATTTGGTTTGAGAGAAAGGTAGAGAGGATCCTACTGCAGTGTAGGCAGGGAAGGCCAGACTAGGCATGCATATTGGTTATGGAACCTAGGCTAAATCCAGTAAATTATGGAGCGGTAGCTGATAGTATAGATGTAAATCTTGTAGAGTATGGAGAAGAGTTTAGGATACTCATGAAGTTAGACCCTGAAAAAGGACATAGGAAATCTGGGTATGGAGTGGCATGGTGAGTGCTACATAAATGGTCGTTTGGATTGATGTGGGCTGAGCAGATCAGGGTGTACTCCTAGATGTTGGTTACAGCACAGAAGAAAATGATGGGACTAGGTCAGTGTGTGGATTTGGGAGCTTTGTGCAAGCCTATAGGCTGCCCCTTCAAGGCATGGATGGCACTGGCTTGGGAACTGGAATATATTCACAGGGATGTGGGGAAAAATAAATATAATTTTTTTTTACCTTTCCAAGGATAGGAAATTTATTCAGATGATGTTTCAGGAATTCATAGGTGCCATCACAGGGTATGAATTAAAAGGTAGAAATCTTACTCTTCCTTGTGCCTTTCTCTACTGCCTAACTTATGCGATTGAGACTGTCACTACATTCCTGCTGAATGGAGCCTCAGGCACTAGCCACACAGGTAACCGCTTGGTATCCTCAGAACACATTACAACTTCCCCATTCAAAAGCTATAGCCATATCTCTCGGGCTACGATCGTGATTGATTCTCCAGTTCTTCAATACTTTAAAAGGCTGCAGCAGCATGCAAAACAATTTCATTTCATTAAAAAAAAAAGTTAAGAAAGGTCTCCAGGAGATGGTGAGTTTTATTTTTTTCTTGTCTGGATAGAGGTTTGAGCCCTTGAGTGTTCCGGGGTGGAGACTAGAAGAAAGCACAGCGTGTGGAGGTCTACTCAGTGTGGTCGTCTCCCTCAGTCTCATCGTCACCGTCCACAGAGAAAACAGCATACTTGCTTGCAGAGCTGAACTTAGAGGCTGGGCTCTCCTCAGGTTTCTTTGGCTCAGGTGCAGATCTCGAGTGTTTACCGTTTTTGCCTTCTTTCCTATCCAACTCCTTCCAGTGGTCTCTGCTCCCTCCGTCTCCAGGACCGCGACTGGAGCTCCCAGTTTGGCCTCTTAAGACCCTCACCCCATCTACTTTATTTTCATCTTTCCTTAATGGTCCGTCCTCAGAGGAATGAGCTGGAGCTACTTTAACTCCACTACTTGTAGGGGACTGCTGCTCTGTGTCTGAGCTCTGAGATCCAGCAGGAGGGTTAGAGCTTTGCTTCACGCACGCATTCTCCTTTGGTGGAGGGGCTGGCATTACCTTTAGAAGCTAATGAGGTTTAGGAGGTTTGGAGGTTGGAGAGTGACAGTCTTCTTCTTTATTAAGGGTTTCATTCGTGTATTTCTGCCAGATGTGGCTGAGGCCCCAGTCTGCGATGACTCACTTCCTGTCCTTGACCGTTCCCTTTCCTGAGCTTCTTCCCTTCGCCAACTTGGGTGTCTCTCCCGCGGCCGGTGGTCTAGTTTTGGCTCATCCAGCTGCTGCTGCATCTTCTCCTGCTCCTTCGGCAGCCTCTCTTCTACTTATCTTTCTCTAGCAGCTGTGTCAACAGGTTTTGCCCCTCCAAATATAGAAGCTGCTCGCCTGGACTGGGAGGTGCTAGCAGAGGAATCATCTTCCTTAGGAGTACTCCGAGGATTTAGATTCAGTTTGGGTCTTTGAGGGGGACCTCTGTCATCATGTCTATAATGGTCCCGAGAGTAATCATCAATGGAGCTCCATGGCCGATCATCCCTTCTGTCATATCGGTCTTCATAGCGATCTCTACCTCCTCTGTAGTCATCATCCCTATGGTATCCACTGCCAAATGCTCTTCTGCCACTGCCTATCCTGGAGTCATAGCCTCGGTCATAATCTCTGCTGCCTTGGTCGTCATAGAGATCCCGGACCCCATAGCGATCCATATCTCGACATGGGCCGTCCCGATACCCGTCCCGGTATCCATCTCGATACCGGTCTGAATCGTAACGATCTGGATACTTGTCTCCAAAGCTATCATCACCTCTTCTAGGTGGGTAGTCATCAAAGCTGTCTGTAGCAGGACCGGCCCTCCAGTCTGTGTCTGTTTTGTCAGAATCCCGATTTCTGTCTCGACCAAAAGAACGATCATCCGGGTCTTTATCCTGTGCTTGATCAGCAACGTCCAGTCGAATTCTCCGGTTACCTAGAGACTCTTCATTGAGACTCAAAGCACTGAGCAGAAAATCCAGGTCCTCAAATTCTGCATAGCCAAAGCCTTTTAACCTGTCTGGATTGCTGGGTTCATGTGGTAAGCATACAGCGCTGATATTTAGTCCTCTAAAGAACTCCTTAATGGAGTCTTCTGTCACATCATAGGGCAGGTTCTCTAGGAAAGCAATGTAGGGTGGTGATTTGGGAAGACAGCTTCAGTAGATATTGGGTTCCCGAGCAGCCCTTGGAGCAGTGGGAAGGATGGAACGGTCAATTGGAGGTGCCCTATTCACATCGTCATCATTACTATGCCAAGTTGTTGACACATCTCCTTCCAGGTCGTCTGTTTCATCAGCCCAGCTGACTGGTTTGAGGACATAGGTGCTTCCTCCACCAGTACCCCCATCCTCAGCTAGAAAGTCTGTTAGAGAGATCGTCTTCCCCTTCTTATTCTTCTTTTTTGCTGAGGCCGCCATGTTGGGAGAGGGAGAGAGAACGCAAAGGCAAAATAAATATAATTTGTGGGCAGGATTTACTCACTAGGCTAGACATTGGAGGAGAATGTGGAAAGTCTTTGTATGAAATGACATAGTCAAAATTTCACTTTCTTTAAAACACCCAAAGTCTCTCTGAAAGTCAAAAGCCTCTTTAAAATACCCAAAGACTGTCTATATTCAAAAATCTTTCTAAGATATCCAAAGTTTCTGTAAAATATTCACAGTATCTCTAAAATTCAAAGTTCTTTGTAAAATTTCAAAGTATTTTTAAGAGTTCAAAGTCTCTCAACTGTGAGATCCTGTATAAATAAAAAATAAGTCCTGTACATTCTTATTCCAGAAGGAGAGAATCGCTGCATAGTCATAATCAAATGAGAGAAAAACTAAATTCCAACAATATAAAAACATTGGTGATTGATGTCTTGGGCCCTCCCATGATTCTGTAGGTTCCAAATGGATCCATTTCTCCATCTCTGCCATCAACAGGATGGGAAGCTTTTCTTTTAGGTTCAGGGAGGCTCCACTCCACAGCTACTGCTGTCTGTGGTATTTGTTTCATAGCACTGGCATTTCTAAAATGCTGGAGTCTCCTGCTGCAACTGGGTGGGACATTTACTGTAGACTCCTTTGGAACTCTTCATGAATTCTGTCCCTGCAATATGGTGCCAAGCCTCCACTTCTCTCCATTACTCATTACCGAGACTGCGACTGAGGTTGCATCTCACCAAAGGTTTCTATTGGCCTCTATTTAGGGACTCAAGCCCTGTCCAAAAGTGCCACACTCCAGTTGCTCTCCATAATTCTGTGATGTCATCACTTACCCCTTATTAAGTTCAGAAGCCAGGAGAAGATGTATGTAGCATTTGATGGCTCTGCAGAGTAGGTTTTGTGTGCTGACCCGGAGGAAATGTTCATAGACTTACATTCTTCAGTGATGCTTGCTTCTTTCTAATTATTACTAACAGCTAAGCTCCAGCTAAGCAGCCTCAGTTATGTCAGAAAGCACAAGATTTACTTCAGTGATGCTGATTTCTTGTTAGTCACAGTCATCTCTTTAGCTGCAGTTGACCAGGCACCACACCAGATTCTTAATTCAAAATATTGATTGTGCCCAACAGTGGATTCAAGGGACTTTCAGATTTCCCCATGAAACTTAACAAGTCAGGTTTCCATAAACTGTATTTCTCTCAAGTTTATCTTCTAGTTCAAAGGAGCACCAATTTCTGAATACTCATGGCTTTTCCATCCTAAAGTTCAAATGTAACAGAAATCCTTCCAGTGACACACGATCAGGTCTGTCACAGCAATGCTATAAAACCTGGGATTTATTTCAATCTTAGCTTGTGTTTCTACTGCTGTGATAAAACACCATTTCCAAAATCAACTTGAAAAGGCAAATGTTTATTTCATTTTGCAGTCTATAACCCAACTTCACTTAATTCAGGGCAGGAACTTGAAGGCCATAGCTGATGTAGAAGCCATGGAAGGTTGCTGTTTATTGGCTTATTTCCCATGGCTTTCTCAGCTTGCTTTCTTACAACACCCAGAACCACCAGTCCAGGGTTAGCACTTCTCACAATTTTTCTGAGCTCTCCTATATCAAATGCACCACACACTTGTCCACAGGTCAATTTGGTGGAGGCATTTTCTCAATTGAGGTTCCTTATTCTCAAATGAGTAACTTGTGTCAAGTTGACAATAAATCAGTCAGGACACTTACCATTTCTGATTCTTCTGTGCAGCTAAGACAGTGTGAATCATTCAAGTCATGGACAATAGCATACAAGGCTCTTTGGGCTGATATCCAAGAGGTTATTTATTTTCATTCAGAGGTCATATTGGCATTTGGCGTAAGCTGTCATCTGATGGTTTTTGATTTACAGTCTCAGTCTAGAGAGCTTTACTCTTTCTACAAGGCATGTTTAATAAAATCATCATAATAAAACAATACATATAGACTTAGGTTTAACATAGGCTATTCCCTTAAAATAAAATATAATTGAAACTTCAAAATTACTTCTGTCACGTTACATTATATTATATTACAATAACTTGAGTCACATTTCTGTGATTAAGAATTTCTCATTTAAAGTACACTCATGAGAAATGATGCCAAAAGGAACTTAGAGTAAAGTTCTGAAAATATCCGAACCAGAAGTCAATCACTAAAAAGTCATTTTCTGTAAATGTGGAACACACCACATTTTTTGCCTGCTTCTCAAATTACTTGTGAGAACTCAATAAGATAGTGATGTGAAAGTATTTAATGTCTGTGAAGAGAAACCTGTCACTATCATCAAAGCTATTGTTATAACCATCTCCAGAGAATGTCAGAAAGGCTTCTTAGAGGCACATATTATTAGCTAGTGTTTCTTATTGATCACAGTTCTCTAAAATAATACACCTAAACAGAGATGCAGCTAACAGAGTATCTGAAAAAAAAAAGAACACTAGTGTAATTTAGGCTTCAAGAACCACAAAAAAAATGAGACTGTTCAATGATGTATATTCCCATGAAGTCATAAATATTACAGTATGTTTTATTTCTTCCCATATAAAGAAAATACACTAGTTAGTGAGCTAATTAAAATGCATTGTAGGAAAAGGAGTTTCAACAAAGGTATATGTGGGTAATACTTCCCTCAAAAGACTTGGGTTATGGAAAGGAATTGGTAGTTTAAAAGGGCATAGTTGGGGGTCCTAGAAGATGGAATGATACAGAAAAGATGATTTGGTGGTATTGTAATTTCAAAAAAATAAAAGTACTTGTTTAAAACAAAAGAACCTATTGCTGAAGATACAACATATTTTGGTTGCAGAAAATAGAGAAAGCAAACTATGAACTTCCTCTCTGCTGGCTAACATTAAAAGTGCCATGCAATCTGCTGTGGAGAAAAAGAGAAAATCATCAACGGTATTACCCAGTCAAGAACCCTGAATACTAAAATAGCAACCTGTTAGGCAAAAGGATCTTACTGGTGCAAAAATGGCATGTATTTTATAGGGTAACTATTGGAATTCTGATTGGTTTTGCAGTCTACTACGCAAGAAGAATTAACGTCTAGTATTATAAATGTGGTCCATAGTTGGGGAATTCCCAGGGCATATGGGAGAATTCATTATTATTGTTTTGCTAAATGGACATGTCACATAGCAGTATAAATACATACATTTATACCCATAGACTAGTGTTCTCAAACTTGGCCACATATATTTCTTTTTGCACAAGCAGCAGTTAATCCTGAGATTCATAAGTGAAGTCTCCAGAATAAGTGACCATTGAATGCTCAGCTCTAAGTGGGACATCTATATCACTCCTCCCAAATCTTAGGGAACATTGTGA
This sequence comes from Neodon shergylaensis, assembly GCA_025134845.1. Classification (NCBI taxonomy): domain Eukaryota; kingdom Metazoa; phylum Chordata; class Mammalia; order Rodentia; family Cricetidae; genus Neodon; species Neodon shergylaensis. The sequence continues at coordinate 10,578,226 of JABTXL010001671.1, forward strand.
AAGAGGGGATACAAAGAGCTGAGGATGGGGTAGAGTGCTGTGAAATTTTGTCTTCCATATATAACACGGCCATTATACTCATTAACTCATGACACCTATTCATACCTACATAAAATCAAACCAACAAGATAAGTGAATGTTTCAGTCAATGTTACAATTTTGACTTAGTGGGTTATAAAATAAAAAGGAGAAGAATTGGAAATAGCAGGAGGCATATGGGGTACCTGAGGGGAGCATGGGGGAGACAATTGGGGTAGATAGTATAAAGATACACGAATAAACAAAATAAGGAATAAAATATATTCTAAAAATAGAAAACTGAATCTGTGCTTTAATTATGAAGTGATATAGGGAGAATATTGGTGAATGCTCTTCTTTTTACTTGTCGGTTCCTTAAAATAAAGTTTTAATATAAACAAAGAGAATGTAAATTCCCTCATCTTTACCTTTGAAAGTTGGAGAAGAAGACTTGATTCAATCAACAGCTGCTAGTACCCCTGAAAATGTAGAGCCACTCTGAGGAGCCTGAGACACCAATGGGGACTCTGAGAGGAGATGAGGAAGTGGAGGATGTGTCTGACAAGGGTTGCAGTATCTACACAACACCTAAACAAGGGAAGGTCTCATGGAAAGATGTTTTAAAATGTGGTCTTGTGAAATTAGAGTAAAAGATGAGAGAGCAGGGCCACATATGCAATGGAGAGAACCGAAACTAGAGATGCAGAAACTGTGACTGTGATGGACAGGGAGCATGCTGTTGCTGAGTGTAGCAGACAGGTTTAGCAGTTCACTCAGGCTCTGCTCCTATATGTGACCCCAATCCACATGATCATCTTGAAGCCAGATATGTTTCTCTGTTCCCTGCAGTCCTCCTGGGTCAGTATATCTCCCACCTGGCAGTCCCCACAGCCAGTTATAAAATAAACACTCAGAAGCTAATATTAGTTACAGCTGCCTGGCCAATTGCTTAGGCTTCTTTCTTGCTAGCGCTACATCTGAATCAAAACATTTCCGGTTATCTGTATAACACCACATGTCCCATGGCTCACTGGTAATGCTCTCAAAACTTATTCCTGCAGTGGCTGCTGGCATCTCTCTTCTTGGGCAGTTGGCTCGCCTTCCTTTCAATCCTTCTCTTCTTTTCCTGTACATCTGTTTGGATTTCCTGCCTATCTTTATTCTGTCTTACCATAGGCCAAAGCAGCTTTAATTATCAACCAATAGGAAGAAAATATATTTACAGTATACAGAAGGAAATCCTACCTCAATTTCTGATTCTAAGTAGCAACAGGATATCTTAGATGAAAATAGTTCATTTTCTGAAACACCTTCATGATCGATGTGGCTGCTGGAGACCAAGCTGGTGTCTGTGGTGCTGGCAACAGCTGGAGGTTATGCTAGTGTCTCTAGTCAGTGTTGCAACTACAGGCTGTGTTGTTGTGTTGTACCAGTAGTTCATGTTGCTACCAGAGGCCATATGGATGTCCATGGCCTGTGCTAACATTGAAGGACATGCTGAAGTCCACAGTCCATGCTATCCCTGAGATCCACTGGTCTTCATGAGACCACTTTTGTTTCTGTAGTGTGCACTGCCACCTAAGAACATGTTGATGGCTGTGATCATGCCTGCTGGGGAGACAATATTATTGCCTGTGGTTTGTACTGTCAGTGGAAGCCATGTTTAAGTCCATGATCCAGGCTGCCCCTACTAAACCTGGTGAAGTCCATCCATATACAGAGCTGCTCCCAGAGGCCATGGGGATACATGTGGTCTATGCTGTCACGGGACACCGTGTAGAATTTCATGATTCCATGATCAGTGTGTGCTGTAACTGCCTGTTATGAGCAGGAAAGCTTCCTTTTCAGCAGCATCAATGACTGCAGACTCATAATTAACCATGAGAAACATTTAAGGATCTCCTCCACCCTCAAAAAAAGATAAAAAAATAAAAAGCCTAGACAAGAAACCATTGAAGAGAGTCCTTAAAAATGTTGATAAAGATGCTGAAGTATAACTCTTCACTATTGACAGCTTCTGGCAGGAGGACGGTAAGGGGAGTATTCAGTTTTCTTTAAGGGGCTGGCCACTGGCAGTTCCAATAATGAGAAAGGAAACACAAATTGGAGTGGGTGGGTTTTTTTTTCTTTTTTGGTGAAGGACATAAAGGTGGGAGGGTAGATGTGGGAAGAATGGGGAGTGAGTGTGACCAGGATGCATGATATGTAATTCTAAAATAATCAATAAAAACATTATGTTGGAAAAAAGAAAGTTGGAGAGGATACGCAGATGTTCATGGTGATGTGTTTCCATTGATAGTTGGAGATTGATATGTAGATGCTCATGACAATGAGGTTATGAAGGAAGCAATATCGAGTACAATATTGTTCTCGGTCAAAATTAAAGGAAGAATTTTTGCCTTCTACTGCATTTATAAAGTTACTAGTAAAGGGCATAATTTACCACTTCACTAGAAGCAATTAGAAAACATAACTGAATGTGTGATACAATGGTTTTCTCACATTAGATGATATACAAACTATTACTGTGATCACTGTGAGACAGTGAACAATGAGAGTTCTCTGAGTAAAAATGATTTCTACCTGAAACCACATTTCAGATGTGGACCTGCACGAGACAGCCCAAGTAAAGAACAACTATCTACTATATTTCTTTATACAAAACGTAGTTTTGATGCTATTGTACAATCCTTTCTTGATTTCTAAATTGAAGCTACTATTGTCAGAAATACAGTTGTCTAATTCCACAGTATTGTTTTAGAAATCCTAATATTTCTGTAGGAAGAACATGAGCATATTGTTTTGAACACATTCGTAGTATTTAATTGCACATGATATGCAATATAGTTAAAGTACAAATTTTAATACACACACACATATATGAGTCTCTGAACACAGAAGAATTAAAAGATCTTTGTCAACTTGAACTGCTACCAAAAAAGTGAAAATAGTAGGTGAGTACTTTAGACAGCAGATAATATTGCCATGTTTTCTCAAAAATGTCACTTCACAACACTTTGTGTCCTATTCTTTAGTACTGATACATAACCAAGCAGCCAGGCAAAACAGTGAATGGCAGTCTTTTTGTCTAACTGATACCAAGAAAGTTTGTGAATGTTTTCCTTGCTTCCAACTCTATTTCCATTGAACCAAAAAGTGGAGAACAGAGTGTATTTTTCCCATTCCCTTTTCATACAGCAATTTCTATAACTCACTGAGTATCCTACTTAATATTTTCCATCATCAAAAATAGTCAAACAAGCTCAGATCCACTCACAACAGAAATTAGCAAAATTTAGAAAAGAAGAAGCATTCTGTTTATTTCTATCTTGGAGGATGTAAGTGTTTTGTTTTCTATGTGGTGATTTTACTATAATCTCTGAATACCATCAGTGATCTCAATAAGCCTCTCTGTATCTCCTTATGTTCTTAAAACATATCAGTTTGGGATATCTTTTAGATTCCTGCCTTGTACCCTCAAGTAAATATGTGGCTTGTTTAATAATAGAAGAACATGCATGAAGCTTGGTCCTTAAACTTAATCATATTATTGGTGCTTTTCTATTATTAAGCTACATAAGAAATCCAGGAAGCCTGGATGAACAAATATATTCCTGCTATTTTGATGAACAATACAAATCCAACTCAAAGAATTAGTATTTAGGAGTACTGCTGTTGTGTCACAGGCTTTACTGGGGGCTTGCAACACAGAAGTCTATACACTCTGTATAGGGAAACCAAGACCACTGAAGTCCAACTTGATAAACCAAAGAGTTTTACTGTGATCACTTAGAGAAATATGAGTAACAGGTTTTTTACAGGAGTAGAAAATGACTCAAAGACATCTGTTTGTTTCATCAAGGCCCTTTTTGGCGTGGATGGCAGCTGGAAACCTGGAGAAAAGATGGCAGATAGCAAAACAGATATGAAAGTCCTTTCCGAGGGACTCAGTTGAGCCTCTTCCAAGAAACACAAGTTGTATTGGTTTATTCTAGGCACTTTAGCTTCTTTCTTTTTCTCTTAGGCTGCTTTGTGGATCTCTACTTCTTTGATCCAGTCTCCTAAACTTGCGTCTGCTTCTTCCAGGTTGCTAGGCTTTGCTTGTAGATTAGATTTTTCTTTTAACTTATTTTTAGTTTTTTTTTTTTTTTAAATTTGTTTTAATTGAGCTCTACATTTTTTCTCTAAGAGTTACTTCTGCAGTCATTACTGCTTACATACTCTTGGGGAAGTTGGAGCTGAGCCTTCATGAATCTGATTAGTTTCAGGGACTTCCTGAAGCTATTTTCAGTTGCTAACTTCCTGTTGTAAGGCAGTTCCCTGTAATGTTTCACCTTCCCTTAAAACATACCATAGTTTCCTCTCGCTATAAGTATCCTGTCTTAAGAAATTGCCTTTAAAGTTGGATGATTCGAATCTTAGAGGAAAGTGTTATATAACTGTGACTAAAAGACTGAATTATTCCTGTAAGTTTTATTTATTTATTTTTAGAAATGCTTTTCTATTCACATGCAGTTCTGAAACATGTGATTTTACTTAGCGGCTCTCAATTCTTTCTGGGTATGCAAGCATTTACAAGCTTCTTGTAGAATAAATGGGTCTTATGATTATCCAAGAAGTTTTCATTTAAAGGCCTTTGGAACCTCTGCTACACAACTGCATTTGCCAGATATCAGTACATAGTGCAAAGTATTTTTGCAGACTCCTTAAGAAAATAATCCGTTCTTTACTTTTATACTGATAAAGTACTTAGAACTTATAAGTACTTAGTACTTAAAAGGTAGGCAGAAAAAAAAGGTAATTTAAAAATTATGTGGAGCAAAAGAGTTTAATAGGAATGCTTAAATGTCTGTCTCTTGAACCTCTGCTCAAAATCTAATGAGATGAATTGGTGAAAAATAAATTGGATGGTGTTGAATCTCTAATGACTAAAGGAGAAAACATACTTGTAAATTGCAAAGTGTTAAGGTAATTGTTCTTGACTTTGGAGGGCCTTGTTGCTTTAAGTGCAACACTGTGGTTATTAAATTTTAGATAGAAAATAAACAGCTGTTTAGAGTTTAAAATCAGGAAGGAAAATCTCTTGTCTATATGAAGTTGAAACTTTTGCAAAAAATCCCAATGGAAGTTATGTGATACCAAATACCAGAATAAATAAGAGTTTTTATAGGTCACTTTCATTTAAACAATTAGTACCATTCTCAGTACATAAAGCCCTCCTGTCTTCACATCCAAGGTGTAAAGTGTAAAAGAATGAAGTTTTAGAGTTGACCATGTGGGATTCATAGATAACTGTTGGTATCAAGTGATAGTCTGTAGGATATCCATCAATGCATTTGTAATCTTGTTCCAATGAAAGCTGAAAAAAGCACCTGGAAGAGGCTACCAATGCTTATCTGAGGTTTTGGATTTTACTCTGTAGATAAAATTGCTGGGCTTTAGTGATGGCAATCTTCCCAAAGATCTTTCATACTGTATATTACTCAATGCTAATGTCAACACTCTTGGAATAATCATGAAAAATCCCCAATATAAGCAAACAGTATTCTTCTCCAAAGTCATGCACACCTGAGCAAATCAATCTCACCACATGTCAGCTTCACATAATTTTTCATATGAGCTTAGCACATTTTTGTCACTAGTCAGGATTTGACTCTTTGACAACTTACTTTATATTTCCCAGTTCTTTGGTGTCTTATATAATGGCATGTTTCTATCTATTTCAGATGCATCTTGGGAAAATGCAATTTCTGGCATAAGGAAATGGCCCAGTAAGCAAATGTACTTAACATCAAGCCTGGTGGCAAAAGTATTGTATCAGGATCCACATGATAGAAAAGAGAAATGATTCATCAAAGTTGTCCTCTGACCTTGACTTTGGGCAGTATCATGAGTGTGCCAACTCACATGCATATCAATCAATAAATATAATAAGTGTAATAATTTTGAAAATTAAAGAGTTATAAAAGAGAATATTTTGATTTTTTAACAATGTTCTGAATAAGGAATCTGCAATAACAATAATTGCAGTAATGAAAATTGTGTATCAGGAACCAAGGAAAGGATGTTTTCTTCATTACGGTGTCTATTGCTATGAAGAGACACCAGGAGCATGGCAACTCTCATAATGAAAACATCCCACTGAGAGGGATGTTACACAGAAGTTCAGTGTCATCATGGCATGGAGCATGGCGGCCTACAGGCAGACATGGTTCTGGCTACATATTGATCAGAAGATAACAAGAAATGGTCTGAGTATCATTGACGGAAGCTTGAGAAAAAGTAACCTCAAAACGTATCCCCACAGTGACACACTTTCTTTAAGAGACAGCACCTACTCCACCAACATCACTCCTCTTAATAGTGCCACTTCCTATGAGTTTATGGGGGTCAATTACATTCAAACTATATAATGGAAGACATAAAGATACTCTACAGAATAAGTGAATTCCATGACTCAAATTGTTTTATGTGGATGAGTCATTGCAAATTATTAGTAAAAATAAAATAGAGGAAACATTTTAGATTTTGTGAATTTCACATCCCTATCTCAACAACTTGTTTATATATATTTTCATTAGTTCTTTGGAAATTTAATAAATGTCTTTTGATCTTATTCATTCCTGCATCCATCCCTTTTATCTTACCACTCAACTTTATGTCCTTTATTTTCATATTAAGCCCAATTTATGATACCTAAATAATCTTGGATATATGGTTATCTACTGGATATTGGTTGACCTATCAGATGCTACTGTCTTAGAGAATAGTGATCCTTCCTTTCCTGCAACAAAACTAATAATAGCTCCTCAGCTAGGGGTAGATATTCTTTCTCAGCTCCTTTTTCCATGCTTGGATTGGGTACAACATAACTTTAAAAAGTTCTGTAAATGCTGCCACAATTGCTGCGGCATCTTATGTGCAGGTACCCTGCAATGCCCAAGAGAAAGCTTTCTTGTAGTCATCTCCGTTTTCTGCCTCTTACCATCCCTTACACTCCTCTTCCACAATGATTCCTGAACCTTTAGATGAGGACAGGTGGCTGCTAAGTTCCACTTAGGGATGGGCATTCTATAATCTAGTATTTTTCAAACTTTGGTCATTTGTAGGTCTCTGTGTTAGTCATGATCTACTACAAACAGTTCTTCTCTGATGAGGGATGAGAGATGTCTTAATCAATGGTATTAGATATAATCTTAGGAGTTAGTATAATATTATGTCCATTGGCAGAATAATAAGAGATTTTTTTTAGGGACTGTAATTTATCTTGTAAGAGTTACTGGCCCAATAAGGGTACCAGAGAAGGGCTTATTCTTTCAGAACAGACCTTAAAATCAATCATAAGTGGTTGGTTATTCCCACTTGTGACCTTATTGCACCTGTGAGCATATCTTGCAAGGCCAATCATTACTGTAACTCACAGGATTCACAACTGTTTAAGACTGATAATTGATTCTCTACCCATAGTATTATTAGCACCATCAAGTGCTATGAAATCTAAAGAGTATGGATGAAGCCTTCAGATTAGCAGCACCTTAATTTTTCCATATTCTGTGAACTTAAGGATGCTGTCAATAATGTCCTACTGTCAAGCTCTGGAGGGCAACCAATAGAATTTGTAATAGCCAGTAATGCTTTGAGTCTTTGGATCCTCACTAGTCAAACATACCTAACAGAAGTAACCCCCTTCTGTTTGAGTGTCTCTGAATTTTTATTTGGATTCCTGAATTTTTTTCGTTTAATGTTAATTTAAATTTGTCTTTTCTTCAGAGATTTTTTTTGTTGACTTCTTTGATATCTTAATATGTTTAATTATTTGATTCAACTATTTATGCTTTTGAAATCCTCATTCTGGCATTTTAACTTTGACTAATTGATCATGTTTATTGTTGCTATTTTGATCTTACTGTACTGTGAATTATTAGAATCTAGAACAATGTTCTCTGGAGACATTATTATGAGACTACCAATTTTTGAAAGATATAACTTAGTTTGTTCATATTTGTGTATTCATATTGTGTAGGACATAGGCATTTAGAGTTAGGCAATTGGTAGTATTTTGGTATATTAATCCTGTCTCGACATTATTGAGTAGGTGTTTAAAGCTCTTTTCCTTTTATTCCAACTTGTCAGGTGATTTACCAGCAATGTTGATGTTAGGATTCAATTTTTGAGCAATTCAGTTTTGAAGGTAGAATATCGTATCATAAGTAGTCCTGGCTCATCTTGAGCTTAATGAGGTTTTTTAACCTGGAAATAAACATTCATAAAATCAGAAGATTCTCAGAGCCACTCATCAGGAATCTTGTAGAGGTACTTAGTTTTCAATAGGCTGTAAATAAGTGTGGAATTGTGTGTCTTGGCTCTCTATGAGGAAAGAAGGGATAAGAGGGGGAAGTCATAAGACTTGTGGTTCTTAGGCAGGCTTTGTGAATGAGTAGAATTGTTGATGGGGAACTAATGTCCCTTTCTGGAGCAGTTTCCTTGGGTTCCTGGAATGGGTTGACTTGATGACACGAGTCTTGAGTTTTTTTCTAGAAAAGGGGCCAGATATGAGTTTTGAGGATTGATAGAGCTAGGGTGTTGTGAGGAGATAGATAGAGTTATGGGTGCAATTGTACCTAGGCTTATTGTCTAGATATGAGGGTGGGTACATGGGCACTTAAACCCATTTATTATCAGGGACACAATTATCAGTGAAACTAGCTGATGATCAGTGGGGCCCTACTTGAATGAGATGTCCCAAAATGGGCCTTAAAGGTAGACATGGGATACATGGTCTTCTGGAAACTAATACAAAATTGTGTGTGTGTGTGTGTGTGTGTGAGTGTATGTGTGTGTGTGTGTGTTAAATTCACGTTCATAGTAAGTAGTTTTATAAGACACAGAGTAAGTACAAAAGAGTAGAAACCATTAAACCATGGTATAGATGATTTGGAAGCTAAGTTTTGTGTTGATTCTTTGAGGGATTCTGCTAAGATTTTATAGGGATGACATTCTTTTCAATATACCTCAGCCATGAAAGAAATCTATACCCTAGCCAAAATGAAATACCATATGCTTAATAATGGGAATTTAAAAACAATAACTATTTTGACTTTGGTACTTTCCCAAAAATGTAACTTCTATGTATAACTGTCTCACCAAAACAAAACAATTCCAAAGTCATGACCACCTTAATTTAGGCAAATTAAATTCAAGGTTTAAGTTATTTATTCAGTTGTATTTTGTGCCAACCATGCTCTTATTCTGATTTAAACATTACCACCAAAATGCAACACCATTTTCATTGTCCTATAAGGAATCTCTCTCTCCCTTCCTTCCTTCCTTCCTTCACTCCCTCCTTTCTTTCTTTTTTCCTTTCTTCCTTCCTTCCTTCCACCCTTCCTTCCTTCCTTCCTTCCACCCTTCCTTCCTTCCTTCCACCCTTCCTTCCTTCCTTCCTTCCTTCCTTCCACCCTTCCTTCCTTCCTTCCTTCCTTCCTTCCTTCCTTCCTTCCTTCCTTCCTTCCTTCTACCCTTCCTTCCTTCCACCCTTCCTTCCTTCCACCCTTCCTTCCTTCCTTCCTTCCTTCCTTCCTTCCTTCCTTCTTTTCTTTCATTTCTAGAGCCTGATAAGCGGACACTTAAAAGCATTTTTATATATTCTATATTACAATTAACCATGGATATGTGAAAATGTTAACTGTATAAAAATGAACATTTTAAATATTTAATTGAGGTGTTAGACGAGCCTTTTTATCTTTGATCTTGCCAATATAAAGTAATACAAGATTTTTTTCATATAAAGGTCAAACCCAAATAAATACCAACATCAGATACAGACTATCAAGTTAGGCTGTTGGGGAAAAGATGATGATATTAATGTATTTTTTTAGTTAGTTCCTTTGTATTTATAGTTTATTTGTTAATCTGTTATCTAATAAAGCAGAGAAAATCTTAATAACTAATTGATATATTATGTACAGCTTATTATTTTTCCCATGTCAATTTGGTTCCTTTTCCCCAAAGGTGTATGTGTGCGGTAATAAATTAGGTAGTATAACAACAGTCTGTCACATAAAACTGTCTCCAGAGCTTACTCTACATATATGCCAATCTTGACGAGTCAAATCCATTTGGTTAGTATTAACAACTTACTTTTCCTAAAGGTTATTCTCCACCAACTTTCCAACCTCCAAAAAAATTCTTTCATTAATGCTCCACATATTTTAGTTCCTAAACATGTATTCACAAGACTCAACTTTCAAGTTTGCTTAAAAACACTCCCAAATTATCTAACCATATAAAATATTTAGATCCAGTACTTAGAAAATAGACATTTTAAGAATGTTTTCAAGATGTTTACTATTAAGTCAGTCAAGATGATATAATACTGGATATCACCGATTTAGGGAACTTTCATGAAATCTACTGGGAAAAAATATGTTTGAATAAAATAGATAATACAGACAAGGTATTAAATTCATTATAATAATTCAGATAAGTTTTTCAGCACAAATTAGTTATTATCTGAAAAAACTCACAGTATGTTCCTATCAGAAAAATCAAAAACTTAAATAGAGACAGGTGAATGTAAATAAGTGAGGCTAGATGAGTAGAACATCCTTCTCACTTAACTTCGATTACAGAAACATTTCGGCAATTCTATTTCATATTCTTACTACCTCTTTGAAAGAAGCAGCACTGGGACAGATATGTATGTAGATTAAGCTTCCAGACAACAAGCTCTGTGAAGAAGTAAAAAGAATGCAGACATTGAAATCTGAAAGCTTTCTGTCATGTCAAGGAGGAGCTTGTACTCAGCTCTCTATAACTTGGAAGGTTGCTTTGAGGATCCATCTTCATCATTCGTCTTGCTTTGAATAGGCTTCAATTTTCAATTTTTGTTGTTCGCTACTGCAGGCTTCCAGATATTTCAGTATTTTTTTTTTTTTTTTTTTGGATTTTTCGAGACAGGGTTTCTCCTTAGCTTTTGGTTCCTGTCCTGGAACTAGCTGTTGTAGGCCAGGATGGCCTCGAACTCACAGAGATCCGCCTGCCTCTGCCTCCCGAGTGCTGGAATTAAAGGCGTGCGCCATCACCGCCCGGCTGAGATTTCAGTATTTCTACCATCTATCCTGCCTCAAAAATTCTGGAATGGGTACAGCTGTGTCAATCTTGATATAGCATCAGGAAATATGAATTCAGATGTACATTCTTATGTGGCAAGCAATTAGTTCCTAGGTCACTTCACTACCGTCAATGTTATGCTTTTACACCCTTGATTCTATGAGGCTTTTAGAAGAGAGGTTGCTTATCTCATACATGCATTTCGTTATAAAACTGATGCAACTCAGGAAGTATATTAAATTCTGCTGTCTCTCTAATTGTTTTGTAAACATCTCACTTGAGATTTGAATAGCAGTTAGACATTAAATGATTTTCTATGATTTTGTTCTCTTCAGAAACCATAGCATTTGGAGGTATCATTTTGAAGCAAAAATTCATGATGTCATTTCTCTCTTGACAGAACTTAGAATGTTTCTGGTATTTTTCTCTAGGCTATCTGATATCAATAAACACATACATTTAAAAAATCATGACATTGTAATTTTTACCAGGTTTTGAGAATTCTAGTTTGTAGCCATTTTCTTCTTCTAAGAAAATGATTTTGTAAACAGAGAACTTTGTTCTCATATATAGGAAGTAATTTTCTAGTTTGATAATCTAGGAAAAGTCAAAAGAATTAATACCAAGACCTTTCTTTAATCAGTCATTTATTCTCCAGAAATGACAGAAATGGCTTTAATTGAGAACTCAGCTGATTACACAGGGAAAACAGACAGAAAATTATTTCCACTAGCAAGTGATCCTGGTCTATTCATTTTAAGAATCTCATAATGATGGGTGAATAACTTGAGACTTGACTATTACCAGTTGAAGACATCTGATGACCTTCTCATGTGAACATGTTTACTACCTACACTTAAGACCTGAAAAGTAAGAAGGAGGAAATGTATTATATTATATTTAATAATACTTGATTAGTCATTCCTTTTTGCATTTTTAAATTGATTTTTATTGAGCTCTACATTTTTCTCTGCTCCCCTTCCTACCTCTCCCCTCCCCTTCAACCCTCTCCTAAGGTCCCCATGCTCCAATAAGTCATTCTTATCTTTAGAAGTTTTGCAGTCATCTCCCCTTGTATCAATGTCTCCAGAAATACATTAATACAAATACAATGATGATTCTTATAATCGCTGATGTGGGTATTATTGTTTATTATTTATATCTTTCTACTATTAGTATTTTTCCATTTACTTATATTTCATACTCTTTCAAATGTTAAAAAATACCCTTTAATCCCAGCACTTGGGAGGCAGAGGCAGGAGGATCTCTGTGAATTCGAGACCAGCCTGGTCTACAAGAGCTAGTTCCAGGACAGGCTCCAAAACCACAGAGAAACCCTGTCTCAAAAAAAAAAAAAAAACAAAAACAAAAACAAAAAAACAAAAAAAAATACCCTATCATTTAAAATCATTTAAATGTACTTTCTATTTTTCCTTGGTAATCTAATTACAGCAGGGATTTGGATATGACCATTTAAGAGAGATCTATAGCTAGCCTTTAAGAATACATAAGCATGGTGCTCACCATTTGTGGCTTTTGCCTCTGCATAAAACATTCAGAATAACACTTAGAGAGTTATTGGAAACTCTAATAGTTACCTTAATGTCTAAATCACCTTGGGACATTTTTTGAAAATAAGTTGATATATATGTATTTAAATTATTGTATTTATTTGTATATAAATTATTATAACAATACTATGACATAAATTATTTTTATTCTTTTAACATTATAAGAAAAATTTTAAGCCTTTTAGTGTAAATTACTTACCTCTTTCAAAAATATTTTGCTCTTTTAATTTTGGTTCTATGTAGTTTTTAAAATGTTCTTGGGATTTTGTTCACTATCTACATCACTTTGAGGAAGATTGATTGTCTTACAAAATTTACTTTTTTAAACTATGAATGTGGTGCATGCATTTCAAACTCCTGTTCTACTTCCTTTTGCAATTTTTATAACTTTCAGAATTAATATTTTTACATCATTTATTCCTAATTTTTTAACATTATTGTGAATAGACTTATGACTTAATTTACTTTTAAATTAATTTTGTGAATTAATCTGTTTTGAAAACTTTCTATTAGTTGAGATTCTTAAAGCCATTTTGTGGGTTCATTGTAGTAGTTTCTGTAAGAATGATGAAAAGAAAATTTAATCTCTTATTTTCATGCAGTTTAATTTATTCTTTTACTTGTTTCATTTCATTGACTAGGATCTCCAACAATATGTTAAGAAAAGTGATATTCATGATCTCTTATAGGAAGCATGAAGACTATTTACCCTTGAGTATGAAGTCTCTAATAGACTTTTCTATCTGTCATAACGCAGACTTAAGTACATCCCACTGATTCTGAGGCTGCTGAGATTTCTTTATTGCAAATGATCATGACATTTGTCTAATCTTTTTCCTTTTCTTTCTGAAATACATAACTCATTATATTAGTTTACAAGTAACAGTTTTTTATTGGAATTTGCGTTTATGCTAAATTACAGTAGCACCACTTCTCCTCTCTCATCTATGTGCCTCTCCTCTCTGTCCTCCTATGACCCTTTCCTCTTTCACATCGCATGTTCAATTTTCCTCCATGCCTATTTTTCCTTCTCCTGCATCTTATTCCAATATCCTGACCTCCACTCCCATCACTCATATAAATATTTGAAACAAGTATACATATATGAAAAAAAGGATGTGATATTTGTGTTTCTGAGTTCATGTTTCCTCATGAAACATAATGTTATCCAATCCTACCCATTTTCATCTCAATGTCATAATCTTATCTTTCTTTACATTTAAATAAAATTTGAATTGTTTCAGTGACATGTTCCTGATTCATTTGTTGGCTGGCACCTAAACTGGTTCCATTTCCTTGCTGTTAATAAAAATCAATGAACATGGATATTGAGAAGGATTCAGAGTCTTTTGTATATATTCCAAGGAATAAGATAAATGGATAATATGAAGTTAGATTTTTAATTTTTATAGAAATAACATTGATTTTCAAAATGGTTGCATCATCAAATAAGGTTTCTCTTTTACTCACATCCTTACTCATACTTTTTGTCATTTCTTTTCTTAATGATAAGGATGATAGAACTCTCAGAAAAATTTTAAATAGATTTTCCTTAATGGTTGACAATGTTAAACAAACTTTTCTTTGGCAATTTATTTTTTAGATGATAAGTGAAACAATTCTTCTTTCCCCTTCCTCTTTCTAAACACACAGTATACCTCTCCCTGCACTTCTTTACATTCGTGGTCTTCCTTTCTGCTGATAGTTACTGCATGCATATACGTATATGCATATACATATATATTCTTTCCTGTTCAGTCATATAAGGTTATTTCTATGTATGGTTTCAGGGATGGTACCTTTGTCACTGGACAGTGAGTTTGTGTGTGGTCATCGGGTCATCCTATGCAGACTATCTTTGTATATTAGCTTAATCACCCTCTCCAAGACCCAAGTCCATTCAGCTCTTGCATAGCCTTGGGAATACCTGTTGTTTGGCAGTTCCTGTTAAGGTTGGCAGTTTGAAAGACTTTCATTGTTTGTCTCTACCCTTAAAATGCAATGCCAAGATTGGTTCGCCTTTAAATCCCTCTGTAAGGATCTAAATATCTCTATGATCTATTTTAATTTTTTAATTAGAATTGTATCTTGGCACTCATATTAACCAATGCTTTTAGGGATAAAGCAAGAATGATAAAACCAATAATATTTATAATTGACATTATGTAAATCCCATCTAAGTTAATTATCTTTTCATTTAATTGTTCCATTTTTAAACCATCCATTGTGTAGTCATACAGAGACCTCCCATCATAATATTGCTTTCCATTTTCTAATGTGGAAAAAACTCTCTCTTTTTAACTAATTCCCCCATTTAAGAATTCCCAGTTGTCTCACCAAATCTGCTGCTGCTGCTGAAGAGGATGTCGAATTTAGATGCTGACTGCTATTTTATAGAACAGTAGAAACCTGAGTGGGTGTTCAAGGCAGCTACCTAGTTTGGCAGCATCCCGAGGAGGGGTTCCAGGAAAAGCCCACAACCCACCTGGACAGAGAGGCCACTGTCTAAATGCACATAGGGGATCACGGGGAAGAGGCACATGCGGCAGGAGCTCCCTAAAGGCAGAGCTGGCCGGTGATAAGAGGCTAACTCCAGTAGCTTTTGGAGCCCAGGAGCCTGCAGAGTTTGCTGCAGAGAGGCTGCAACAGGAAAATCCAAGACTTGTTCATAGGACTTGGGGGGAAAAAAAACCTAGCCAACAGGGTGGTAGTTTTTGACTGTGTGCAGTTCAGTCCTGTTTTGGTAGCTGCAAAGCCACAAGCAAGCAGCTTTTTCATGAATTCAGGACCCAAAGTTGGATGCTAGGTGAATCCTGATCCTCAGTAATCTTAATAATAAAAACCTGGATTCAAATATCGGTGTAAAAGTCAAAAGATCAGAGAAGCAAAGAAACCATCACAGTTACTTCTTATTTCTCTGAATGTTCAGATCAAAAGGGGCTGTGCTCTTGTCTCCACCTTGCCTTATTACTTCATCTCTCTGCCCAGCCTTATCACTTCCTGTCTGTCTGTATAGACCTCTGTTATTAACTAGTAGCTATTTCCACCTTCTGATCACAAGGCAAGTTTTATTTATCAGAAGGCAAAGTACCACAATACCATTAACACTTTTTTCTGGCTTGGTATGCATCATTTATTTTTATTCTAAGAACTAGAACAACTGTGGGTATTTAGTGCATGTGGATATTAGAAGAACTTCTACATCTTTGCACTTAGCTATACTCGTTTTTTTCCCTGTTTCTTATTATTATATATTAATTGCCTTACACATGGATCCTGTTTGGAAGTATTGAAGTCAGAAATAAGTTTGAAGCTCCTATTATGCTTTTTAATGCTCTTAAAATTGAAAACATATCAAAAATTCTCCACGTTTTTTGTTTCAGCAGTTTAGCTTCAGTCACTCTGGTGCTTCTACCATAGCTGTTGTCTTTCTTCTCTCCATCTCTTCCTTCCTGTAGGAAAGTTCAAAGAAAGAAATTTCTATCACGATTCCTGCATCTTGCTAAATAAATATCTAAGCTGTTGTTTTTGGCAGCTTTTCTGATATGGTAAGATCAGAAGCACTGTGATTTTCAGCAATAGGAGGCTTGATTCCAATATGACATACAATTGGGTTCAAGCTTCTACATAATCTCCCTGTTGGAATTCTGTCAGCTAAGTTGGCCTTACCTGACTTCTTTTCAACATGCTGGCTGTGCTTGCTTAGTAGTCATTAAAACTATTCACTCAAATACATATAGAAGAACAGGTGAGGAAAGTAAAACAAATTCATGGAATCTAAGGTTAGAAAAAATTAGTTGTTTTGTTATCAGGGGGCTCTCATGAAGAATTTCTTGCTGTAACTCATAACTCCCTTTAATTTGAGTTGTGTGGCTGTGTAACTAAACTTTTGAGTAACTGCTTTGGCCTGTCACCATCTGTATCAAGATGATAACTGATGTCACTAATTTGCTTCATCTGTAGTGCTATTATCATTCACACCAAGAAGTATTTTTCAATATAACAGTGTGAGGCAGTTGTTCTACTAAATTTGGACACTCAGTTACACTGGTAAGAAGACAAATTACCAAAATAGTGAGATGGTTATTTATATAAAGGAGAAACTAGGTAGCATTCACAAATTCATTGGAAGATGCTCTACAGAAGCATCTTCAAAAAACATGTCTATACAGAGGTAATCCAGATATTCAGTAACATGCTTAAGAAAATACAACAGGGAAAAGATTGAATATGAGGGCTGGTGTTGTTAAAAGTGACCAATTTTCACTTCTTCTTTGTATAACCACACATTAAACTAAAAAGTTCTTGTATTAGAGACAGTTGACCTCACTGATGCTGTCTTTTCCCTGGGGAATTGTTATGCATAGATTAAAATACAGAAAATAATTGAGAGATTATATGATGAAACAGACACTCTGACCTGGTCATGATGGACCTACTAAAATTTATAGGAAGTTGAAAAACTCCAAGCTGCATTAAGAGCAGAGTTCAGACAAGTATCAAGAACGGACAAGAAAAAGCAAAAATCAGTTTACTCAGAAAGACTTTGCTATTCTCTCAATATTAGCCATGGATTTGCAACTGGGTTCTCTAGGAAACTGCAATAAAAATTCTCTTTTATTTGAATATCTTTAGAGTCATCTTTTTTACAAATGAATATTTCTTAACTATAAAAGTTTTTGAATATTTTTGTCAGATAAGAAAAGTTCATGAGATTTTAACTCTCGCTGGCACTGTAAAATTCTAGAGGAAATAACTCTACTTAGTTTATTGTTATATATTCATTTAGCAAGTGTCCTGTATTGTCATGGTTCCTCATTCAGCTAGTAAGAGTTTTTGAGAGAGAAAAGGTTTACAGATTGGACAAACACATGCATACACATACATACACACACACACACACACCTATATGTGTCTGTGTGATTGATAGGTGATAGACAGATGATATGGAAATAGCCTCACAACACTATGAAGGATGTGCAGCTGGCAATTGTGATGGCTAATTTCCATTGACAACTTGGCCCAATCTTGAACCATCTTGGAGGGGAGTCTAAATTAATAATTCTACCGACTGGCCTGTCGGTGGAAGACAACTTGATTATATTGTTGGAAACCTGAATATACTCTCACTGTGGTACCATTTCCTAAGAAAGGGGTCCTAAATTCTTCAAAAGTGTAGTGATGAGAGCAAGCTGAGTGAGAACAAATGCTCTTTGCTCTCTTCTGACTTTGGCTTCATATGGCCAATCCTCTCAGGCCTTGTGTTGTGACTTCCCTGCTGTGAAGGACTGTAATCTGGAATTCTGAGCTAAAGTAAAACCTTTCCCTGACACACTGCTTTTGTCAGGATCTTTTGTGGTAGCTACAGGAAACAAACTTTAAGCATCAAGCCAGAGACACACGATGTAGTGCTGCTTTCTGGGTCCCATTTTGTCTGGAGACTGGGTCTGACTCTGTAGCCCAGGCATATTTCAACTTCAGAATTTTATGGTTTGAAACTCTAAAGATTATAATCATATACTACAAGCACAGCAGGAATTCCCTTTTAGCAAGGCCTTTATTCCAGCAATATGTTTGATTGAATGAAATCTATTATTAGAGAAAAAATCTACACTATGAAAAATTCTGTCTTAAATGTTAATTTCATTCAGAAGCAGCCACTCAGACATTCAACATATATAATGACTCAGTTAAGTTTACATATAAAATTGGCAATTTTTCTTGTTTGATAGCTCTCTTTTTCCTTCATAGATGGTTATAGTATTCATTTACTTTAACAGAAGACAAGGGGGCGTTCTAAGATCACCGAAGAAACCAGCTACTTTCAAGATACACGTCTCCTTTCTGTGTTTTGTAGAAAGAACTCATTTTCTTCGGCATAGGATCAATCACCTCCCTAGTGTTACAAACTCTTCTTTGTCTGTTGGGTACCTTCTAAGAATAACACAAAATGATAATATATACAAATTTTAATGGAGTGAACCATAGCTTCTGCTAATGAAAGCATGCAATTTTTGATCTAATACTCAGAAATTGGCAGAGTCTAAGTAGTACAATCTTTGCTGTGGGATCAGTGAGGTAGCAGATAAAAACATTCCCATATCATTTTTTTTTCTTTTAAGATTTATTATGTATACAACATTCCTTCCATGTATGCTTGCATGCCAGAAGAGGTTGCCAGACCTCATTATAGATGGCTATGAGCCACAATGTGGTTGCTGGGAATTGAACTCAGGACCTCTGAAAGAGCAGTCAGTGCTCTTAACCTCTGATCCATCTCTCCAGCCCTCCCATATCATTTTTAAAAGATTGTTTAAAATTGTGCATGTAAATACAAGTTTGTATGTGAATTTGTACATGTGTGAATGCAGGTGTCTACAAAGAGGCATTTGACTTTCTGGAATTGGAATTACAGATGGTAGGCCACCATGTAAGACATGAGAACCAAACATTGGTCTTTTGCAGGATCATCATTCACTCTTGACCACTGAGGCATTTCTCCAGCCCCAATACTCATTTCTAGTCCTTGAATCTTAAACCTATAAATTTTATGTTCTTAAGAAATATCAATGTGCTCTACTAGTAGGGAATGTAAGCTACATCCCACTCTACATAGTACCTTATGTAGTATCATTACTGAATTTCTAAAGATATTTGGTGATCCTGTAATGTTAATTGTTTCAGCAAGGTTGTTATTATAATATGACCAGTACTTATGATGCTGAATAATTTTTATAGGAAACAGTAATGTTTTTTGAAAAACCCATGACACTGAATAAGGCATTTTGGAAATATAGGAACAGTGGCAGGAATGATAAATCCATAATATATGTCTACTTACTGAGCAAATGTTGCCATTTCATCTATGAAAAGTAATTCAGTATAAGTGACCCACATCTTCTTTCAGAAATAGTGAAATTTTGAGGCCTTAGTGACAGTGCTATTACTTGATTGGTCACTCAGTAGTGATTGAAGCCTAATTGGTCTCTTTAAATGGAAGTCCATGTATGACTTTTTCTTGATACTGTAGTCACCTTTAACATTGGGCTACTAGACATGAGAAATGAAAACATGGGGGAAATTATTAAAATCCACAGCACAGATTTACTTTTTCCTGTAATTATTAAGACCCACCTTTTCTGAGGATAGTTTTTAGTATCCTCATGGGGCAAAAATCTATACTTTCTTCCTAATTTGGAGAGGCACTATCAAATTCTAATTTCTCAAATTCTATTTAATACCCAGATTTTCATTGTCTTGCTTCCAAGTCTCTATCATAATAAGCACATAAATTAGTGTAGACTTATAAAATATATCCATTTGATAAAGTTAACAACTAAAATACATTATTTTAGCAGAAGAAGAAAGAGCAGGTAAAGAACTTTTCTTCTCCTTTGTAGTAGACATTAAAGATTGACAATTTCAGATGGTTTGGGAGGTGAAGCTCCTTTTCTATGGAAACATGGAAAGACAGTTGGCAACTCAACTAAACCAGCCTCTAGCAATAAGGGATTTGTTTGACTGGAGTATAGCTGGCACTCAGGATGTTCCTTGTGTCCTAAATAATAAATTTTTCTAGAATACTTCTAGTAACCAACATCTCCAGTTTTACATACTTTTACTATGAGAAATGAAGAAAATTTACTATTTCCCAGGGTGAATTTGTAAGTGGATTAAGTGGAATTGTTTTTCTATGCACCCAGTTATTTTAAAGAAGTAATTTCCATGCTCATTGTACACTGTAGAAAAAAAGAAAGTTTAGGGAATGAAGTGTATTTTTCTACTCCAAGTATGTTCTCTCCAAAAATTTCTGTGCTTTATCCAATAATTTTTTTGCTTTATCCATAACATCAAGCTATATGAAGAATGGCCTTGATCAACTTGTATTATACAGCTTTATTTGACTCAGATTGCATGGTTTTTAAAAGCTTGACTAAAACACCACATTCCTACATCTCATTGGAGATATTTTTATAAACTCTGGCATAAAATGATAAAACAAGTGTCTATTTCTTTCTCAATGAATTCAAGGAATATGGTGATATAATGAGATCAAATCATCCATTTAAAACATGGGTTATAAAACTGAACAGAGGATTCCCAAAATAAGAAATAGAAATAGATAAAAAATGTTTAAAAGGTCTATTATTTTTAATAGTTACTAAAATTTAAATTAAAACAATTTTAAAGTTTTATCTTACCACAGCCAGAATGGCAAATTTCAACAAAACAATTCCCACCACCAAATGCTGTCAAGGATCTAAGAAAAGGAGAGTTCACATTCATGGTAGGATTACAAGGTGGGGCAGTCATGCTGTATATAAGTGAGGAGAAATCTCACAAAACTAAAACTATATCTAGCTAGATCTGTCTGTGACATTGTCCAAATACTCTGTATTCTACTCCACAAATACCTGCTCACTCAAATTGCTGCTCTACTTGATACAGAGAAGAAATGGAAACTAGATTTTCTTCAACTGAAAAATGAATAATGAAAATGTGGTAAATATGCACAATGGAATTTTATTCAGGTGTAAATAAAACTGAATTTATGAAAATTTCATCTAAATAGATGGAATTAGAAAATATGTTGACTGAAGTAAACAACTTCAGACAATCAATCCTGATATCCTCTCTCATCATTAATTCCTAGTTCTAAATGCTCAACTGTGAATGCAAAACTTGGGATAATCGCAGAATCTTGAAAATTAAAATGTAACCATGGATGGGGGGAGTCACTGGAGAAAGTAGCAGGATATATGTGATATGAAGGAGAAAGTGAAGAAATTCAGCATGTTTGTGCTTTATTCACAAAGGGAGAAGGGAAGTCAATACAGAAGGAGAGGAAGGGAGGAAGGTAAAGAAAAATAAGATTTAGGATAATTGAAAAGTCAAAGGGAATCACATTATTTCATATTTACTTAAAATTATCTATAATACACATAAATATTTGTGCATGTACATGCTTGCACACACTCACACATTCCAATGAAGTTGTACTACTTGGGAATGGAATGCTTCCCCCAAGGACATAGAAAATACCTCAGAAAACACAATATTATACATGAGAATGCTCCCATCAAGGTTCTCTTAATACTGTTCCTATGACCATAGTAAAGTCATGAACAAAAACTTGGGGAAATTGAGGAATAAAGGGTTTTATTCATCTTATAATTTCATATACTCAGTCCATCAATAAGAGAAGATGGAAGGAAATGAAACATGAGAGGAACCTGAAGATAAGAAATGTCTACTACTTATGGGATTCCTTCCCTATGACTCGTCGAGCCTACATTCTGATACATGTCATGTACACATACCCAGGAGTGGTATCACACAGAATAGCCTGATCCAGTTATATCAATTATCAATCAAGAAAACACA
This sequence comes from Neodon shergylaensis, assembly GCA_025134845.1. Lineage (NCBI taxonomy): Eukaryota > Metazoa > Chordata > Mammalia > Rodentia > Cricetidae > Neodon > Neodon shergylaensis. Next base: position 10,600,311 of record JABTXL010001671.1, read on the forward strand.
CTATAATCTTGTTGACAGGTCAACTGGAGACATTTTCAAAATTGAGGTTATTTCTTCCAAAATTACTATAGCTTGTGTCAAGTTGACCCAAAACTAGCCAGCACAGGACTGTTTGTTTTGGTAGGGTAGTTCAAGAATGTTATCAAACTGTAAGGACTCTTGCTATTGCTTTTGTTTGCTTCCCAGAAGTTCAAGGTAAGTCCTTGTTGCTGAAGCCACAATATACTTTGAACTATCTACTTTGCTCACAGAAGTCTCAAGATTCCTCTTGGATTGGACCTGAAAACCTCTTCCTTGAGAACTAGCTCTCATAGTACTTGAAGGTACTAGGCAAGCTGCCAAGAAAGGAAATAAGTCAATACTCCTGTGTAATTTTGAAGCACATTGTGCTTGATAAGTTTTTGTCAATTTGACAAAAGTTAAAGTCAAGTGAGAGAAGGTAACCTCAATTATAAAAATGCCTTTATCAAAGGACATTATCAAAAGGACAACATGGCAGCCTACAGAATGGGAATGCATACCAGATACAACCTGGTATCTAACAGATAGGTAATTTCCAGAAAAAAATCAGCAAACCAAATAATTCATTTAAAAATCAGGTACTGATGTACACAGGTATTTCTCAACAGATGAATCTCAAATGGTAAAGAAATATTTAAAGAAATTTCCAACATCCTTAGCCATCAGGAAAATGCAAATCAAAGCAGCTATAAGATTTCTTCTTGTACCTATAAGGATGGCTAAGATAAAAAAAAAACATTAATCACTGCTTATACTGGGGATAATGTGTAGCAAGTGGGTACACTCCTTTGCCAATGGGATTGAAAACTTGTACAGCCATTTTGGAAATCAATATGGTGATTTTTCAGAAAACTGGGAAAAGACCTACCTCAAGATCCAACAATAACATTCCTGGGTATATATGCCCAAAGGATATTCTGCCATACCAGAAAAATACCTCTCCAACTATGTTCATAACAGTATTATTCATAATGTCCAGAAACTTAGATGTACCTAAACTGAAGATAAAGAAAATGTGGTACATTTACAGAATGGAGTTTCATGTAGCTATTAAAAACAATGACATTGGCTGGATGGTCGTGGTGCACACATTTAATCCCAGCACTTGGGAGGCAGAGACAGGTGATTCTCTGTGAGTTCAAGGCCAACCTCATCTACAGAGCTAGTTCCAGGAAAGCTGGGGTTGTTACACAGAGAAACCCTGTCTTAAAAAAACAAAACCCAAAACAATGAAAATAGAGAAAAAATCATTTCGAGTAAGGTAATGCATACTCAGAAATATAAATATGATATGAACTCACTTATAAGTGGGTATTAGTTGTAAACTAAAGAATAACGATGCTACAATCCACAAATCTAAAGAAGATAAATAACGAGGAAGGCACAAGGCATAACACATGTATCTCACTGTGAAGGAGAAATGGAATAGACATCAACAAATGGTTGGGTGGAAGGGTCTTGATGGGGGTGGTGAACATGTGAACAGGAAGGATAAGGTCAGGGGAGGATGGAGGGAGAGAGTTCTGGAAAAGTCAAGTGGAAGAAAGGGCATATTTGGGATGGTTATAAACCTAGTGCGATGGAAGCTACCAGGAATCTATGAGGATGACCCTACCTACGACTTCTAGAAGTTGGAGATTCACAGCCAAACTAGCTGTTTTCTGTAAACAGTCAAGATGTAGAGGGAAGAATTGGAACCCCAACCCAGATACATTACTGTTGACCTACAATTTGTCCTGGATACAAGATATGCTAGGACAAAGGTGGCGTAGAAATTATGGAAATGGCTAGCCAATGACTGGCCCCACTTGGGACAAATAACATAAGTTTGAGCCCACGCCAACATTGACTAAGGTAGTGGGGCAAGACCCAGAGGCTGAACAACCCAGAGACCTAGTGTAGAACAAAACTTGACTGGCAAAATAATCAACAAAATAATTCCTAATGATATTCTGCTATACTCATAGATTTTGCCTAGTCTGATTGTTTCGCTCAGCAACATATGAAAACAGAGCAGATAACCACAATCAAACCCTTGGTGAACCTTGGAAAATCCTGTAAAAGAGGAGGAAGGATTGTTAGAGCCAGAGGGGCCAAGTATACCACGAGAAAACCACAGAATCAACTAAACTGGGCTCATAGGGGCTCACAGAGACTAAACTGACATCCTTCCATATATACTACACTTGTGTAGATTGGTCTTCTTGCTGGACTCCAAATGGTGGGAAAAGGGGGCTATTGCTGACTCTGTTACTTGATTCTGGGACTCTTTCCTCCTACTAGGTTGCCTCCTCCAACCTCAATAATAGAGAAAGTACGTATTCTTACTGCAACTTGATATACTATGTCTAGCTCATATATGTCGAAAGCCTGCACTTTCCTGAAGAGAAACAAGGAGGAGTAAATGGTAGGGGAGTAGAAAGGAAGTTGGGGTGAGTCACTGAAAGAAGAGGAAGGAGAAACTGTGGCTGGGTTTGGGTTAAATTAATTATTTAAAAATACATTTTTAAAGAAAATGCCTTTATTAAGATTGAACTATAGGCAAGCCCATAGGTCATTTTCTTAGTGATTGATATGGGAGGACCCAGTCCATTGTGGATAGTGCTGTCACTAGACTGCTGGTTCTGGGCATCATAAGAAAACGGGCTGAGGAAGCCATGATGAGTAAAGCAGTAAGCAGCATTCTTTCATGACCTCTGCAAAACTCCTGCCTCCAATTTTTTGCCCTTCCTTTGATGATGAACTGTAATGTGTAATTGTAAACAAATAAACCCTTTCCTGTCCATGTAACTGGGGCCATGATGTTTTAGCACATCAATACTAACCCTAACCATGATACTGCTTCATCCAATTTATCACACAATTGCATAAAGTATAATTTCTATAATAAATCTCTTACTCAGGATTACCTCTTATTTAGCACTAAGTTAATAATTGGAGCCACTAGTAGTGCTTCTACAAGATTATTACTGCAATGCAGATTCTGATTCACTATATTTAAAGATAGTTAAAACCTGAAATCAATTGTCATTGAAACATTGGTAATCTATGTCAACTATTTCTCAGTTATTAGAGGCAGAACTGATATAGACAGCTAGACAGCTGACAAAATCCTTGTATTGCTTCCTTGATCTGTAGGATGAGGCTTGTTATAGTAGAAAGGTCTAAATGGACAACTCTACCACATTTTTGTTTTACCAAACATAACCCCAAACCAATACTGTATTTTAGGACAGGTTAAAGACATTAATTTCCTGCCCTCATCAAAGAATCAAAGCAAGTAAGAGTGATTATTTCTAACACATGCACATCCAACTTATTTCTTTGGGACCACACACACCATAGATGGATTATGGCACAAAACTTGAGGGTGGTGTTTTAAGATGTTAACTCATTAAGTAGCACAGAGTGAATAAAAACTCGCTGTCCCCCTGCACTAGCTTCCTGAGTCACCATGCCTGTGGGGGGAGGACCTTGGACTGCCCACAGGGCAGGGAACCCTGACTGCTCTTCTGCCTGTTTTGATTCTATACTTTTATTCAGTTAATCAGATGGCAGGAGACTCTACTTGTAGCTTACTCAAGATGTGATTTTTTTAAAACATAGATTTCAGCAATGCATTCTTTGTTATGTATTATTGTGTATTATTCAGCTAGTGACCTAAACAATATATTCTTAGTATGTTAATAAAACCCACTGGAAGCCATTTGCTTTCAGCTGGCAGCCAGAAATATATTGTTCTTTTAAGAAGTTAAAAAAATATTCTCATATTATAACAGTTTATGGGCAACTCTTTATGTCCCTATCCCAAAAGACATTGGTTAGCTATGGTTTTGTTTTTTAACATTTTTAATATAAAAAATTAAAATGTAATTGCAACATTTGTCTCTCCCTCCTTTCCCTCCAAGCCCTCCAAATTCTGCCCCCCTGACTCTCAAATTCATGGTCTATTGTTTTTAACTATTGCTACTTACATATAAATGAATAACTATGTGAATACTCCTTGCTAAATAAATCTGTTTAGTATTGCCTATTTGCCTATGATGTCAAGACTGAGAATTTGGTATTTGATAACCAATTTTGGAATGTCCTATGTCTATGTGGAAGCACAATTCTTTTTCCCAACAGTTTTTGGTTATTACTATGGATGGGACCATGTAAGAATTTTCCAAACATATTAACATATCCTTTGGTGTTGGCATTGCTAATTCATATAGTTGAGTTATCATGGGTGTAGTTTTCCTATAACTTCTAGTATAGGTGTTCTCATGGAAGACTTCTTGGTCCTCTAGCTCTTACAGTATTTGTGTCCCCTCTTTTATGAGCCTTAAGTACAAAGGTTGTGTTGTAGGTGTATCAGTAGGGATTGGGTACTCCACAATCAATTTCTCTGCACATTTTGACCAGTTGTGGAATTCTGTAATGGCTTCCATCTGCTGCAAAAAGAAGCTTCATTGATGTGGGGTGATATCTAATCTTGTGGGTCATACAGGGTAAGTATTTAAAAGGCAGCTAGGATTTACATGGGTTTTATCAAGTGGCAGTAATAGGTTCCCCTCTAAGTTTTCTGACTTCACTATACCTAAATGGTTGATTAGATTTTCACTACCAGGCATGGTTCCCCTCTTGACAAGCAGGCCTTGAGTCAAATTAAATAACTGTTGGTTATTGCCAAAATAAAAGCACTACTACTATATCTTTATGAATATCTTGCCACACTGCTGAATGTCTTATAATTTACAAATATTATATTTAGGTGTACTATTGTTGTGATAAAGCACCATTATCAGAGGCTAGCTGTGGAGGAGAGGATTTATTTGGCTTAAAACTTCACATCATAGTCCATCACTGAAAGAAATCAGGATAGTAACTCAAACAGGGCAGGGATCAGGAGGTGATGGAGTGGCCCTGAAGGAATTCTACTTACTGGCTTGATAATCATATCTGGCTCATTCAGATTTCTGATAGAACAAATGACCACCAGTCAGTCCAAGGATGACACCATCCACAATGGACTGGTCTCTGAGTCAACCACTAATTAAGAAAATGCCCTACAGCCAGATCTTATGGAGGCATTTTCTCAATCGAGTTTTCCTCCTTTCATATAACTCTAATTTGTGTCAAGTTGTTGTAAAACTATCCATCCCAATTACCAAATGTGTGGGAAAGAAAGGAGAATACTTCAAGGTCAACAACTATCATCTCCTAGAATTAGCACCAGTGAAGAAATATGCTGTCTCAAAGAAATACTAAAATAAGACAACTCATCCAACTGCTGAAGTCAGACCTCAAGTAGGAAACACTTTATGAATAACATAACAACTGATATTGAAAGACCCCCGCCCCAGCCACATTGTATAAACCTAGCTTAACTGCTGTAACGCCATTTTGCAAGGCTTTCACACAAACAAGTATCAGTTCAGGGCAAGGTTAGTACTCTCAGGTTGCTGCACAGGATGTCTCTGCTACACAGGATATCTGTGGTCGGCCCTTTGGTTTAGGAGGGGAGCAGAGAAGTTCTGAGTAAAACCACAAGCTCCCTAAGATAGAGCCAAGGCAGTTATTATCAGGTCTCTATGTGCCCGAAAGAGTTCCTCGTCGGGTGAACTCCTGGTCTCAATCGAACTGACCAATGAAATCCCTGTAACCATGCATCTTGCTTCTGTAAGCCGCTTCTGTCACCCTTTTTCCTATAAAAGGACCCTCTCCCCAGCCTGAGGCGTGCAAGTCCTCTGAAAGACTTTGCCGCCCACAGGTTCCTGTGTGTACTCAATAAACCTCTTGCAGTTTGCATCCGTGGTCCGTGGTCTCGGCTGGATCTTTGGGTTGGGGGTCTGAGGGAAAGTCCTCCTCGGGGGTCTTTCAATATATCTGTGGACCCTCATCTCTGTTCTTCTATATCCAACATCTAGGTAGTGTGCCTTGACTTATCATTAGTCACCAGAACCCTAGGTTAGGAGAACTAGGCCGATAGTGGAAGAAAGCAAGAATATTGGAATCATTCAGACATTTTTTGGACTTTTCTTATCTTAACTAGCCCTAAAGTTCTTCAGATAGTAAGGATCTTGCTTTAGTTTTATGCCAAATCTTCAGAAAAGTTTAACCTGGAACCATGATGAGAAAATGGAATTGGAGATCAGAGAAAAACACCTAACCAAATTTAAAATAGAAAAATCTACTGTTAGAAAGGTGACACAAAGACAAATAAATATGATATGGAATATAATGGGGGGTTATCACTGCATGGATGATCAACCTCCAGCAGCCTAGTACTCAAAGAGAATATGAGAAGTCAGTGCATCTAAGACTGTTCTTTATTTTCCTGATGGTTTCCTTTTCTCATTCTTGATGTTTTCCTTTTAACTCCATCTTTACTCTTGATGTTTTCCTTCTAAATGCTTCTAACTCTTTCTTAGTGGTTTGTTCCTCACTCATTTTAACTCTATTCTTTTTTTTTTTACAGCTTATATACTCCCACAAAATCTTTTAGGCAATATAAAAATTACAACGTGGTTGCATTCTGTTTTTCAAGTGGATAATTGTGGGCGCATATTTCGAGATGGCACAAAAGCCATTACCCCAGTCCGAGCTGATCACGTAGCTCTGCAGACAAGCTGTCTGTGCCCTTAACAAAAGCCAGGATGTCTTGCTCCTAACTTCTTTTGTTAAAGTGTGGATTACCTGAGAAGAGATGTTTGACTGAAACTGGTCAGGATGTTTGGAGCTTCTTTCCTTTTGTAATTTGGAGGATGTCTTATAGAGATGCTAATTCAGGGCCTACCTGACTGCCTGATCTGAGCCCAGGCACCTGGTTGCCTAGGCAACAGTCTTTGTGTGTACCCGCTCATTTGGTGTGGGTATATAAGATGTTTGGAAAATAAGCGGGGATTCTGGCCTTTTCCATGATAACGGTGTAAGCTGTGTCAGTTCTTTTCCTCGCAACTCCGTTTCAGCGGTTTAGGGAATTAGAGAATTTGTGTTGGACCCACACGGGCTCTGACAAATAATTACAAGTAAAAAAGAGCTTGTTTCCCATATTCTTGAATGATTAAATATTGCATGTATTGTAGGTGAAAAACAAATAACCTACATACATTCATACCCAAGCACTTTGATATAGACTAACAGTGTAGACAATCAAGCTATTTTGTTTTAATGGCAGGTTTTGTAACTGGAAGGTAACAAAGAAAGGACCAGTTATTTCATTACTTATCTTGAAAGGCAATCTCAAAAGGAATATTACAGAAATCACAAGTCTAAATTTTTATATATGAAAAAGAAGCAGTCAGCTCTAACTTAAACCTTTAGGGTACATACCCACTCATCAATAGTTTCTTATATCAGGAGATTGAGGGCAGAAACAGTATAAGAAATTAATCATTACCTTTGGTCATCAACCAATCCTAGCAAGAAAAGCCCATCAGATAATGATAATTGGATGGCTTTGTCCTTGTTCCCTGGCCTTAGAGAGTTCCTCACTCATCTATGTGCCTTCAAAAACTTTATGGATTACCTTCTTTGGTTTTTCACCTCAAAGTTATTTGACAAAAACATCTTAGTCTTACTTTATTTTCAAATCTTTGTTTCGGCTATAATGTACTCCAAAACCTGTGAACACAACATGTTAAAAAATTTTATGTTAGCTGGGCTACTGAAATTCAATTGTTTTCTTAATCATTAATTCAAGCCATTATCTATATGGCTACGCAATAGAAAGTCACATGTTCTAGCTATGTGACACTTCCTTGTTGCATTTTTTATCATCAAACCTCTTTTTAAGCTATCGTTATTATTATCACTTAGACAGTAAATATTTTTGCTTTGTTTTTTAAGATATTTATTATTACAAATTTTCACCTCCTCCTCTCCTCCCATTTTCCTCCCCCTCCCCCCACTCCCCATACACCTCGCTCTCTAGTCCAAAGAGCAGTCAGGGTTCTCTGCCCTGTGGGAAGTCCAAGGTCCTCCCCCCCTCTATCCAGATCTAGGAAGGTGAGGATCCAAAGAGACTAGGTTCCCACAAAGCCAGTACATAGAGCAGAATCAAAACCCAGTGCCATTGTCCTTGGCTTCTCAGTCAGCCCTCCATGTCAGCCATGTTCAGAGAGTCCAGATTGATCACATGCTCCATCAGTCCCAGTCCAGCTGGCCTTGGTGAGTTCCCATTCGATAGGCCCCACCGTCACAGTGGGTGGGCACACCCCTCATGGCCCTGACTTCCTTGTTCATGTTCTCTCTCCTTCTGCTCCTCATTTGGACCTTGGGAGCTCAGTCTAGTACGAAGAAATTATCTACATAATAAACCATAAGTAAAAATGCCTAGTAGGACAGGATGTACCCATGAGATAAACAGACTACATTACAGGCAGTGGAGATCTCACCACAGCCATTCACACCATACCAGATACCAGAGAAAGATAGCTGCACCAAACATATAAAGGCACAGCAGATGTAAAAGACATTCTGGAGTCTGAGGTCTTGGTGTCTTGCCAGTCTAAGATTCATCACTTAGTGATTTGCCTCCTAGGGGCCTGAACTTCAATTGCTATCTGCTGCACCTCTAATATGAACACTGGCAAAGGCCAACAGAAATATTCATTGCAAAGTTCTTTCACATCATTATTTATTATTTGTTTGCATTTATTTATTTTGGAGTAGTTATGAATGGGATTGTTTCCTAATTTCTTTTTTCATCATATTTATTATTGCTCTATAGGAGAGCTATACATTTTATTTGTTAATTTTCTTTTTATTGTTTTATTGAGCTATACATTTTTCTCCATTCCCTTCCCTTCCACCCTGCCACTTTGCTGAAAGTGTTCATCACCTGTAAGAGTTTTCTGTTACAACTTTTATAGTAGCTTATGTGTAGAATGCCATTATCTGAAAATAAATATTTTTAAATTCTTTTCCTACTGTTTTCCTTTTATTTATTTATTTCTCTAAGACTTCAAACAACAAGCTGAATAAAAGTATGAAAAACTGTTTTTCTGACACATTAACTCCAACTTTTCTCAAATTATTACATAAAAGTGAAAGTAGAAAAATGCTATTATTTTTTATAATGCTAATATTATTCAGATATCAAAACAAGGTAAAGATATATATATAACAAAAAAATTTTAATACTGTCTCCCCAATGGAGATAGAAACCAAAATTCTTAATAAAATACTTGCAAATGCAATTACAGTCCAACTAAAATGCAAATAATCATCAAAAAGATAATTCATAATATAACATTTAAAAAATAATTTTAGAATATTAAAGAGGCTTTATTCCACAGATGTAAGGGTAGTTCATCCTATGGAAATTAATAAGTAAAAGATATCACAAAAAGGATTAAAATGGAGAAATAATGATGTGGGAGTCCCCTCTGTGTGCTGTGATTACCATTAATGAATAAAGAAACTGCCTTGGCCTGTTGATAGGGTAGAGCTTAGGTATGTGAGGAGGATTGGACTGAATGCTGGGAGAAAGAAGGGTGGAGTCATAGACGTCATGATCTGCCACTGGAGGTAGATGTGCTAAAACTTTGCTGGTAGGCCACGGCCTCATAATGATACACAGATTAATAGAGTTAGGTTAAATTAAGATGTAAGAGTTAGCCAGTAAGAAGCTAGAGCTAATGGTCCAAGCAGTGATTTAATGAATATAGTTTCTGTGTGATTATTTTGGGGCTAAGCAGCTGGGAAAAACCAAGTGGCCCCCTGCAAAAAAATCATATTATAATATCAATATATTCTTAAAAGTTTTTTTGACAAAATTTAATACCTTTTTTTTAAAAAAAAAAGAACTGAAGAGACTAGGAGTAGAATGGCTTTACGGAAATATAGCTAAAGACATACAGTAAACCTCCTGTTTACGTTAAGATAAAGGAAAACACTTCAAAGCTTTTCTACTAAAATCAGGAATAATAAAAGGATGTCTACTTTTTCTACACTTATATATCAAAATTGTTTTGATTTTGCTCAGAAAAATTCTACTTGCCCTAAATTAAATCCCAATCACAATTTATGGGCAAATATAGGTGCCCCTTTTTTGGTTAATTGGATTAGGAAAGAAAGGTCAAGCTCCAGAGTATTTCCTGTACCTCATTGGCAACATCTTATTTTCAGTTTTCCCTTTTACATTGTTTCTACTTTCACCCCCTTTCCCTCTCCCTCCTTCCTCCTCTCTCTGCAGTCCATAGTTTGTCTTTTTATTTAATTGATAGAAAATGCTTGTCTACATTCTATCTCCAAAACCCAGTAGTAGGTAAGCTGATCCTCTCTTATCAATTCACACTTCTAAGAACAATCAATTTAGCTTATCTTGGGTCAGCCTCTGGAAGAGAAACTCTTGCTGAGGAAAAATGCATAGAGAAAGGAAATTAACTGATTCAGGATCTACAACAAGAGCAATCTGATAATAAGAGGTAAAACAAAGATCTTTATAGTATTGCAGAAATAAAATATTAGAATAATTTGTATTTCCTAGAGGTTTTATAATAAGAGAAATGAACTTTATAGGTAAAAATTATTGGACTATTCATTTAAAAATTTTAGTGAATTTGATTAGATTTTTAAATTAGTATAAGCAGCCTCAAAAGCTGCAAAATAATCACACACTACAAAAATATTACATCACTGTCATAATTCAAGAATGTGTTTTATGTTAGTGAGTTTTTTTTAGTAGAGCTTAAGGATCATCATCTATATTGATAAATGAAAATATGTTTTTGGTTTACCTTTTGAGATAAAAATGTTTTAAGACTGTTGCCTCACATTTAACCTATGAAATATAGTTTGACTAAATGGACAGATTAAGCAATAGATTCAAATTTTAAATAGTTCTTATCAGCCCTGATATGGCCAGGTATGCAATCTTCATTAACCTATCTGAACCTTACACATTCCTTTAGAGAAAATGATCTGGCATCCATCAATAATAGCTCCGAGGGTTCTCAATGTCTTTATTTGTTACTTTCCTGTTGCTGTGATAAGATAACATGACCAAAGCATATCAGAGAAGAATGTCTATTTGGACTTAGGATTTCAGAGGAGAAATCCATAATGATTAGGTAGGCACGGCAGCAGACTACTTATGTGGGAAGCTGAGAGAGCCCATCTTCGACTACAATCTCAGAGCTAAAGGAATGAACTGAAATTGGCCTGAGACTACAGATACTCAAACCCAGTCCTGGCAATGTACTTCCTCCAGAAAGGTTGTACCAATTCACAAGTCAGCACCAACCAGGTGGCGACTAAGTTTTCAAAGACACGAGTCTATGGAAACATTTCCCATTTAAGCCACTACTTGCATATCCATAATCATACTTTAATGTTCATTTTGCATCTTTAGCTCACACAGAATTCAGATGTTTGTTGAATCTAGCAATGTCAAAGGAGAATAATCTAAACTTGGTGAGGCACAGAATGCTCACAGTGTTATTTCTAAATAAATGATATATTTAAATGGGTAGACGATCACCAGTAGACTTAATAACAATGGAGCAAATTTGAATGATTAGACAGCTTAAACTCCATGACAATATAAGAATACTTACTTGCCTTTTACCATTGCAGAACAGTATGAATAATAATAATGATTTTTATAAAGGCGAGGAGAATTTATAGCTCGTTAAGGAATGATACTACAATTTAAATATACAAAAACAAATAAGAGAAATGTTATCTAGTCTCCAAATATGTATGATGGGATTCTTACACGTTGAAATAAATATTTGATTCATATTACCTGGTTTCTATTTTTTCCTCTCTCTTGATATTTTTCTTTCATTTCTCCTTCAGTGGTTCCTTTTTACCTTTCTGAATTGTACAGGAATACCAAATTATGCATATAAAACTGAAGTTTCAAAACTGAGATTAATAAATGTGTGAGAGTATGTTATTTTTACTTTTCTGGGTCTGCTTTACCTAAGCAAAATGTTTTGCAGATCCATCCATCCTTCCACCTGCAAATTTTATAATTTCACTTTTCTTTACAGCTGAAAAGTCCATTGTCCATCAGTTTATGGGCATCTAAGCTGTTTCTATGACCTAGCTATTGTGAGTCGAGCAAGTATAAAATGGATGAGCGTTTAACTCTATTTTCTGACCTACAGTCTTTATAGTATATGCTCGGTAGTAGTATATCTGGCTCATAGCAAAGATATAGTTTTAGCTTTCTGAGAAACTGCCACAGTGAATTTCACAGTGGATGTAATAATCTACACTACCATCAACATTACATCAGTGTTCCCCATTACCACACTAAGGATATTTGAAAAAAAAAACATGGAAATGCTGTATTATTCATATATATGTATATGTATTAATACATATGTATATGCACAGATGTAATTATAGAAGTGAATTTAATTTGGAGTTACCCTACACAGTGGATAATGATATCAAATAAAAAGTCCATTGCTACGTTTGAAATAGCTCCCCTCCAGTTGTTGGTCCACAGTGTCTAATAGATCCCCCAAACAATACAGGCTATTGCCACTATTCTTGATTATCCACAGGAATTTGATGATCTGACCCTATTGATGAAGAATTTATACATATCGGTCACAGAAACAAAAAAAAATATTATGGTAACATGAGTAAGTTTCCTCTATGTTGTCAACCTTCCATGTTTCCAGAGAACAATATAAAGATTGCTGGTTGGGGAAAAGTGATCAACAGTATTACCCAATGGCAAGCTACAATAGTGATCATGATGCATGCCAAAACATGCCTATGGGTACAATAATAGCACATAAGTAATTTAATGGTGGTAACCCACTGCTTTGTGACTTCTTTAGAGAGCAACTCTAAGAAAGGAGGCACATGTGGGTACTGAAAATCTGGTCAAAAATCTATGGCTGGAGAACTTGCAGGACCCAGAGATAAACCTATTGCTATTAACTTACAGTCTTAGTGTTTCTAGCACTGCGAAGAGACTTTATGACCACAGAAACTCTTCTAAAGGAAAATATTTGATTGGGGCTAGCCTAAAATTCAGAGGTTTAGTCCATTATCATCAAGGAAGCACAGCAGCACAGACGCAGACTTGGTATTGGAGAAGGAATTGAGAATTCTACAGCAGGATCAGCACACAGCAGGATGAGAGACACTGGGCCTGGCTTGAGCATCTGAAACGTCAAAGGCTATCCCAAGTGAAATATTTCTTTCAACAAGGTCAGGCCTACTACAAAATCACAACACTTCCTAATAGTGGCACTTGCTTGTGACTAACATTCATATTTGTGAGTTTATGAAGGCCGTTTCTGTTCAAACCAATACATTGCACTCCCTGGCCTCCATAGACAATATCAAAATGCAAAAATGCATTTAGTCCAACTTCAAAAGTCACAAAGTCTATTAGAGTCTCAATGTTTAGTAGTCCAAAGTTCAAAATATTTTCTGAGACTCATGGCAATCTCTTAATGGTTACTTGTAAAATCAAAATGAAAAGGCATAGTCCATACTTCTCACACACAATGGAAAAGGATATTCATTATCATTTCAAAGGGGAGAAAAAGGAGCATAGTGAAGGTTGAAAATCAGCTGGGCTAACTTCAAAATCTGATTCACCATGTATAATGTCAATAGGCTCCAGATTGCCAACTCTATCAGCTTTTTTGACAACAGCACACTTTTCTCCCTTAGGTGGGTTTCCTTCCATGTCAGCAGCTCTATTCAGAGGCTATCCAAAGATTTAGAATCTCCAGTGTCTTAGGGTCTCCAAGGCAACCCAAACATCGTCTTTCTGGACTCTGTAGAAGTTCATGCAGGGACACCCCTGACACATGCATGATGGCCTCCGCAGCTTTCCTTATCATAGGAGGGAAACTCCATAATCTCTTCTAAATTGTCTCTAAAGACAGAACTATGTTTTTCTGTGGCTGAGGGTGGAAAAGTGCTCTCTTATTCAATTCCGTATTCACCAGCTTTTCATTTTCAATTGTTTTCTTTATTACCGAAGCTTGATGGCCCTGAAACTTGTTTTGTAAATCAAACTGGCCTTTCACTCAGAACTCTACCAGTCTCTGCATTCTGAATGCTGGGATTAGTGTGCACCACCCTGACAGCCTTCAAGCTTTCCTTTAATTCCCTTTCAGAAGTTGCAAAGCTAAGGCTCAATGGGGTCTTTCTCTGAGGTCAGCACTACTTAGCAGGAGGCTTTTCTTTATTCTGTTTACACTTCCTGCTGCCCCTTTTCTTCTCAAACTTTACATTGTATATTTTTCCTTGCTCAGCTCTTTTTCATTGTGTATTTGCATAAGTGTGGCCACTAATAATAACCAAGCAAGACATACTAGGCTCTCTGGTTATCTCCTCTGCCAAAGCTGTTAATCCACAACTCTTCAATTTAGCACCAGTCATATATTTTGGTGAAGGGCAGAAAGCAGCCACATTTTTTCACAAAAATATCGAAAGAATTATCTCCAGTCCACATATTTATGTTCTTCTCCTTTAAAACCTTTGGAACTGGGTCCCCACAGTTCAAATTTCCCCCAGCACCACTGTTTTCCATGCTGCTACTAATATGTGCCATTAAGCTCCCACTTACAGATTTCAGCTTCCTTACTAATCCTAGTTCCAAAGTCTACATAAACCCCAAACAAAAGCACAGTCAGGCCTATCATAACAATACATGAGTTCCTGGTACAAACCTCTGTCTTAGGTAGGGTTTCTGTTGCGGGTGAAGGGACACCATGGCCTTAACAAATATTATAAAGGAGAACATATAACTTGGGCTGCTTTAAAGGTCCAGAGGTTTAGGGCGTTATTTTTATAGAGTTGTACATGGAGGGAAGCGTCGTGGTATGTAGGCAGACATGGTTCTGCAGAAGAACCAAATATTTTTACATGAGGTTTGGCAGGCAGAAGAAAGAGAGAGTGAGCCACTGGGCCTGGCTTGACCATCTGAAAACTCAAATCCCATTTCAAGAACACATTTCCACTAACACCATACCTAATCAAATAAGGTCAAATCTTCCAATAGTTCCACTCCCAGGAGACTTAGATATATGACTCTATTGAGATCATTCATATTCAAACCACTACACTTTCTAGAAGGTTATAGTAATATTCATTTCTTTAAATCCATATTTCTTTACCCATTACTACAGCTGTCAGACCTCATCAATGAAGCTTCTTTTCTTTCTGTAGATAGCTATGTAGAAGTTCACACCTAGTTAAAAATAAAAAGAATAAGTGATTCTTAAATATTCATCCAAAAATGGGATATCTATATCATTATATATTCTTCTCTTTTATTTCATTGGAAAACTACTTATTAAACTTTCACGCAAATTACATTTCCCCTCCTCTAACTGCTCTAAGACCCTCCTTGCCTTCATACCAATCCAACATCAAATTCTATCTCTCCCTCAAACAGAGGAAAACATAAACATAATGACAAAAAAAAAACCATAACAACAGTAACATAAAGCATGCAAAGAGCACAAAAATATGTGGAGTCTGTTTTGTGTTGGTAAACTACTCCTGAGCATGTAGTGTGCTCTGGAGTGAGTGTGGTTGGTATACAAAATGTCACTCCAATGGAGAAAACTGATTTTTCCTCCCTAACAGTCTAACAGTATGTGCTTTCCAATACTATGAACACTAGTCAGTAGGATAGACAGTTCTAGTTGAGTACTAACTCAATTTCTCCATGTTGTGTAATATTAAGTCATGCCTGTAATGGGTTTGCTGTGAGTGCCGGGCCCTGCAGTAGACAGTGGATCCCCGGATGGTGCAAGTCCGTGGCAGTGGGCAGTGGGAGCAGCCAGTCCTAGGCAGAAACTGCCCACAAGACCACATGGCAGGAAGGTGGCTGGCTGGTCCCCAGTGAGTCATGTGGGCGGTGGTGGGTAGGAGGCAGATGGGCACACCATGTAGAGTAAATTGGACATTTATTAAGTGGCTTATGGAGGGGAAGGGGAAAATGGAAAAGAGGGGAGAGAGGGAGGAAGGAGATAGGCGGGAGAGGGGAGAAGTGGGGAGAGGCAGAAGCTGCTTGGGAGACTGGAAGAGACAACCAAGGCTGCAAGCAGCAAGCATGGCTTATCTCTTAAAGGGACAGAACAGATAATTACAATGCTTTCATCAATATTGCTTTACAGTCAGAATATGGAGGATAATCAATATAATTTGCAATAGCCTCTAAAATTTGGGGGGCGTTTATGACCAATAACCCAAGAAGATGAACCCCGTTTCTGCTATTGGGAGTTTTACCTGGTAATTTATGATATGTAGTTTTGTTTCTTTTTTTTTTTTTTTTTTTGGTTTTTCAAGACAGGGTTTCTCTGTAGCTTTGGTGCCTACCCTGGAACTAGCTCTTGTAGACCAGGCTGGCCTCGAACTCCCAGAGATCCGCCTGCCTCTGCCTCCCAAGTGCTGAGATTAAAGGTGTGCGCCACCACCGCCAGGAAGTTTTGTTTCTTTTTAAGAGAATGAAAGAACATGGAGTTGGGTGGGTAGGATGGTGCAGTTGGGGAGGTGAAATATGACCAGCCTATTTTGCATGAAATTTTCAGAGAATAATAAAACATTTAAAGAACTATCAGTAATACAAAAGAGTCAAAGAATAACATTTTTTAAATATTTGCTTATACTACCATTCAGAAATATGAATTGACAAGTATGGCAACATGTTTCTCATTTTAAATAAAGTGATATATATATATATATATATATATATATATGTATATATGACTATATGTGCTCTAAAAAAATTAAATTGTACCCTTGGAAATAATAAGGTCTAAAAAACAATCTCTGACCAAGATCTTTGCTGTTACTGAAGACAGCCAGAATGATCCAACCACAGAGTCTCTCTTAAATAAATATAGCAGAAAGTTGAAAAATACATATTAACCTTGTTTCTGAATTAATTCAATGCTGTTAAAGTAATAAGATATCAGAGATATGATGGAAATTCTTCTGAAACTGGTAAATAATAAAAAAAATCTTGATATTATTTTGACAGAAGTGGTCAGTAACCTCATCTGGGTTAAAGTCAGAAGGAATTAGGCATGTGAAGTAGAAGGGGGAAAAGAACCTCCTCTAAAAATAGTAACAACTTTCAAAAAATGTGTGTGCCATGAAAGTTAGCCAAGGTCTAATAAGCAAGGGAATGTGTAGAGTTTTACAAGACCACTCCATTACCCTAGTACCTGGAAATGCTATAAAACACTGTGAAGATATTTTAAATCACTCCAAGATCTTGAGAAAAGTGATGTAATAATATAAACATGTGTGACCTGACAGATGATATGTGAATACAGACAAGTCACATAAAATATCCAAAATATATACAAATAAACTCCCAAAGGATTTAAACATTCCAGCGTGGGGTCAATAACCACAAACCACAGTGTTATTTTTATTTTTTGTAGTGTTGGAGCCCCAATG
The DNA here is from genome assembly GCA_025134845.1 of Neodon shergylaensis. Lineage (NCBI taxonomy): Eukaryota > Metazoa > Chordata > Mammalia > Rodentia > Cricetidae > Neodon > Neodon shergylaensis. The sequence goes on from JABTXL010001671.1 coordinate 10,617,723, forward strand.
TCTCTTCCATCCACCCTGTTATGTCGTTTTTTTTGTCCTTGTCCACCTGATGAGACCTTATAGTTCTAGAGTCAGACATCCCTAGGAAACACAATTTCCCAGCAATCTCACTGTTTCTCTACTATGTACTTTCCCACCCCTTCTTCCACAGTGATCCTACAGTCTTAGGTGTAGGTGCATGAGTTGTATTGTAGATGTGTTCTTTTGTCTTGCCCCCCTCTCCCCAACTCTGCATTTTTATTGGTTTTTGTTTTCTGTAATGGTCTCCATATGTTTCAAAGAGAAGTTTCCTTTATTTGGGGTGAGAACTACATTTATTGGATTATATCCTAAAAACAATGAACAGGATCTAGAAAGCTCTACACAAACTAAAAGAGGATAAAATAAAACAATCTCTACCAAACTCTGAATCCTGTGGGCTCAGCAGCCACTGGGATGACAAGACGTAATCACTGGTGCACTTACCAGAATGTCCGGAAAGAACTTTCTGTTCCTATACAAGTCACTCTACAAGATGAAATCCATATTTTCATCATTGTTGAACCAAGAATTTATGACTAGACATGTCATAGACACTAAATTAGATTGATACTATTACTATTATTCTGCTTATAACTTATTGTTATACCCACAAATTGACTCAGTTTGAAATTTTCATCAGAGAAGCCTCTATTTGCATTAGAAACTTTCACAACTATCCAAGGTGCAGAGAAAAAACTGGAATGTCTAGTACTGTGTGAAAAACATACACTACTGATCGTTATCCCTTTGCAAGTCACCTGTAAAGTGATTGTTGAGAAAAGGGGTTTGGCATGACTGCAAGACTCATAGAAATTAAATGAACACAAGGATACAGAGTCCTTCAGACCCACCAAGGGACCTCAACATTTGAACACACACGATTATGTCAGCATGCACAGCCCCAGGCAAACTCAAGACTAACCAAATCAAAGACTGGAGAAGAGAGGTGGAAATGATGCAACACCCATACCTGAGGAACTCCCAGTAATTGATAGCTATTGGGAGAGGGATCTTCAGTTTTCTTTAATAGTTCCCCATTGAGGTTTGACATTCCTCAGTGGAAAGGGACACATCCATGAATATATGCAAAGCTCAAAATAGACTTGGTTTGTGAGAGAAAACAATAACCCAAAATTGGGTGGATAGAGAAGGGATAGATCTGAGAGGATCTGAGCAGTGGATAGGCAAAAACACATTGTATAAAATTCTCAGAAACTAATTTAAAAAGGGGAAGGGGACCAGCACCCTTAAATATATTGACATGAAAAGTAATTATGATTTCATGTATTAAGATTTCAGGTTACCACAATCACAGTGGCAAATATTAACAAAAGAACTGGTGGTTGCAAATGTTGACTAGGATTTGAAACAAAAGGGGAACCCTCATTCATTGTTGGTGACAATGCAAACATGCACACCTCTTAAAAAAAATCAGTGTGGAGAATTCTTATTAAAGGTATAAATATACCTATCATTGAACTTATATATACAACTATTTAGCATATGACCCAAATACATTACATTGTACTTCTCAAAAACTTTTCATCCACATTTGTTGACACTTTATTGACAGTAACTAAAAGTGGAAGCAGCCTAAATGTCCAACTGATAAGTAAATATTAAAAACATGACTCATATACACAATAAATTATATTCAGCTAAAGAAAAAGGAAAGTATTAAATTTGTATGTAATTGAGTGGAACTAGGAAACTTAATACTGTGTTAGATAACACAGACACAGAAGGATAAAAACTAGAGGTTTTCTCTAACTTGTAGTTATTTACTCTCAATCTTTTGATGTCTGTATATAACCTGGAGAAAACACAGATGCTTAGATAGGAATAATGAGGCATAGAAACTCCATGAAAGGGAGTAGCATAGAAATAAAAGGACGCTATGAAGAGTGATGGGAACAACTTGCAAATTTTAACTTCAGAGGAAGGAGGGAAAATAAAATTAGGCATGTTGAATGAAGAATAAATAAAATAAAACTAACAATATTTGAAAAAATGCAGGGAATCCATATTATTTCATGTTTACCAAAATTACATGAACCATATATAAATGATTGTATATACATATTATATATATTTTAATAAAGCTAAAATACTTTGAGTAAAAATACTCCCCAGAAGAGTCATAAACTAAAAACAATATCCATAGAGAATGCAAATTATTTCATATTTTTTAAAAATGTACAAATGACATTATATATATATATATATATATATATATATATTCAACATTCAAACTGATGTTCCTTGTGCCTGGTGTTTTCGTTAGTCTAAGATTTCTTTGGAGATCTTTTGTGGAATAATCTTCTTATACACTGTGAAGATGTGCCTTTGCCAAGTCACCTTCTGATTCATTCATTTAGTAAAGAGCTAAAAATTCAATAGTTAGGCAAGAGAGGATAGGCGGAACTTCAGGGAAGAGATAGGAACTCTAGGAAAAATAAAGGTAAGATTCACCCACCAGACAAGGAGGATGTGAGGCTCATGCTACTGAGGAGAGGCAATGAGCTACATGCAAGAACATAGATTACTGTAAATGAGTTAATTTAAGTCTTAAGCATTTGTTGGGAACAAATCTTAACTAAAACCAAGCTTTTAGACTTAATAAGAATTCTCCATGTCATTATTTGGGAGTTGGCATACCAAAGAAAGTCTGACTACAAGGGACTAATATCAGTTCAAGTGTTTTAATTTCCTTGAAGATAAATTTATATCTTGAATATATATACTTATATATGAATATATATGTGTGCATGTGTGTATTATATGTTTTGTGTATGTAATTATAACTGAATATGAAATGATGAGATTCCTTGAAACTTTATAAAACAATCTTGAAGTTAGATGTCTCTCATCCCTTCCTTCTCCTTCTGAATTGCCATCTTTGCTTCCTCCACATTAAAAGATCCCTCCCCGTGACTTCACTTTTCACTCCTTATCCACTGTATCCTGTTATTCACCTCTCACACTCCTTCCCTCCATCTATGATCTCTTCATACTTACCTGTTTTTTGTGGTTACTTCATGTTGTATACTCATATCTGAGAAATCAGAAGAATGAGAGAAAACAAGAAGTTTTCTTTTTTTTCTGAGTTTAGGTTAGTTCACTCAATATTATCTTTCTGGGTCTATTCATTTACCTGAAAATTTCATGGTTTAATTTTTCTTTATAGCTAAATAGTATAACATTGTGTATATGCACTACAGTTTAATTTTCCATTTGTCTGCAGAAGTACATTTAGAATCTTTGTATTTCCTGGCTATTGGAATGAAGAAAACAATGGACATTACTGAGAATAAATCTGTGGAGTAGGATGTTGAGTCCTTTGAACATATGCCAAGTAATGGTATAGATGAATCATATGATATATTTGTTTTAATTTTTTGAAGACTCTCCATAGTATAATTTTTATTCCTACCAATAGTTACTGAGGATTCCCCTTTTCCACTACCTCAGCAGCATCTGTTGTCCTTTTTATTTTTATTTCTTTGATGTTAGCCATTCTTACCCAGGTGTAATAAAATTTAATGGACATTTTAATTTGAATTTTCTTAATTATTAAGGAAGATAAACAGCAGTCATTTTAATTTTTCTATTGAGAACCCTCTGTTTAGATTTCCAGACCATTTTTTTAAACAGGGTGATTATTTTTACTCTGTTTTTTGATTAGTATATTCTGATTATTAATCTTCTCTTAGATGAATAGTTGCCCATGATAACTTCTTATTATGCAGGTTTGATTTTTTTATGTGTGAGTTTTTACTTTGTTTGGGTATTAGAGCAATACTGGATTCAGAGAATGAGTTTGGAAGTGATTCTTCTGTTTCTCTACTTTTCCTTTTAAAAATAATTTAAGAACTGGAGGTAGGTTGTTCAAAGTTTGGTGAAAGTCTATTGTGGATATACCTGGGATCAGACTTGCATTTTTTCTCTCTTGCAGATTTTGATAATTTTAATTTTATTGTTTTGCATAATTAGTATTTTGACTAAGATATATTGTAGGATATTTTTTGCTTGTTGGTTGTCTTCTCTCTCTCTCTCTTTTTTTTGATCCAGTCCCATTTGGGTTCTGTGTACTTTTCATATCTGTATGGATATGTGCTCCCTAGTTTGGGGTAGTTTCCTTCAATGATCTTGTTAACAATCTGTTCTCTCCAATTGGCCTGGGACTCTTTTACCTCATCTCTTCCTATAATTAAAATATGTGATACTTTGATGGTATCCAATATTTCTTGTGTGTTCTTTTCTTGTACTTTTAAAAATTGTTTACTTTCTTTGCTTATTTCATCAAGATTTATCTCCAAGTCATGATGTTATATTTTCTGATTGATTCATTCTACTTATTTATCAGGCTTTCTCTTGAGTTTTCTAAATGAGATACTATAAATTTCAATTTCATCTTTATTTCTTCAATATTCTCCTCAATGTTTCCATATATTTATTAAATTCAGTTTTGAAATTTTGCATTATCTTCCTTATTTCATTTTTGTATATATTGTATTTTCTTTGAAATCACTGAATCATTTATTGCCAATCTCATGGATTTCTCTTTGTGTCTTCTTTAAAGAGTTTCTTGAATTTTTGATAAGGTTTTGTTTTTTTCTTTTTTACTTAATTTCTAAATTCTGTGTCCTGGAGTTACGTTGATATTCCTCATTAGAGAAAAATATCTATAGGTCTATTGAGCTTGATAACAGGCATGCTGTTTTGGGTATTTTTGTTTTTGTAATTTGACCTAGTTGTATGGACTTCTTTCTCTGGTTATGTATCTAATGTAATAATTTGACCTTCCTTAGACTTGGACAGTTCAGGAGATGTATGAACTGAGATAAGCCAGATAAGGCTGGTAGATGAGCTGTTAAAAGATCAGTCAAACATGGCTCCCAAACAAGTGTCTGCAACTATGCCTGTAGGTTTGTAGATGGCAGCAGGTAGAGAAAGGGAACGGTAAGGGATAAAACAATTTTCCGGCAAAAGGTGTCTCATAGAAAGGTTTGTATGTCTGAAACTAGGTTTGGGGGCTTATAGATGGCAGTGGGTTAGGGTAACAGTGGGGAAAGGGAAGAAGAGACTTCCTCAGGAAAGCAGTATGCACATAGAGCATACAAATAGGCTTCACAGTTTATGAATCTGGAGCCAATCATGTGGGTTTGCAGATGGAGGAGGGTTGTGGGATGGGAAGAAGGGAAAGACATAACTGACCTAGGAAATGTGGTACACATGCAAACCAGGTTCATGGCCCATAGGTTGGTTATTTTGATAAATCTAAAAATTAGCCTACTTTTTAGCTTTTCTTACTTACTAGAAGAGAGGTTTTTAATATTCTGAATTTCTTTAGTGTCTCTTCTATTGCTCCATTGTTTATTTCTGACCTCATTTATTGGCGTCTTCCCCTTATTTCTTTTGGTAATTGTGTCAAGGTCTGATTATTTTGTTAATATTTTCAAAGAATCAGCTCTTATATTTGTTGACTATTTGTATTATTGACTTTGATCAATTTAAATAGTTTTGCTCTGATTTTTATTATTTCTTTCCATATTCCAGTTTTGAGTTTGATTTATTCTTGAATTTCCAAATTTTTGAGTTGCATCTTTAAGTCATTATTCATGGTATTTCTGTTTTTAAAATGTTAGTGCTCAGAAATACAATTTTTCTAATGGAGGCTTTTAATATGTATGAGGGGATTTGTTATATTTTTTCCATTTTCATTTAAGTCCATAATTTAAAACACATTCTTTCTTAATTCCTCCTTTTCCTATTCAACATTTGATAATGTGTTCTTTAACCTCCATGAATTTTTGTAATCACCAGATATATATTTACTGCTAATTTTAAGTTGTATAACATTGCGGTAAGATAGGATAGATAAATTTAGTTCAGTTTTTCTTAATTTCTTAAGATGTGTTTTGAGCTCCAATGTGTTGCAGTTTGTTTACTATTTCAGAACTCTTAATGCAAGATTGAATAAACAGATCTAGCTATATAATTACAAAAATAGTTTCAGAAAGAAAAGAGTTATTTTATCAAGTATGTAAAATAAATAAAAGATAAATCAGGTCAGTAGTAAGAAGTATTCATATTTAATCAGAAAATTTTATTTCTATTCTAAAAATAAGGGCTTCGTATTCAAGAGTACTTGACCAGATTTACAGTACCAGATTTATATTTTTTTTAGTGAAGCAGGCCTTAAGCTCAGTCAGAAATCATTCACACAACATTCATGGCACTATTGGACTCATGGGAATATTGTTCCAAGTCAGTCTCTACTATGGATCACAAGGTTGATGATGAATTTTCTCCCAAAGTGATCTTCATAGCAACTTCTCAACCATGAGAGCTATACAGCAGTAAAAATGCTTCCTGGTTAGTATCAACTCTTTTCTCCATGTCTCTTGATAATTATGAATTGTGTCTTCAGTAATAAAGTTGTCCTATTTAGTTATGGTGGACAATTAATAACAATGATAATATTCTCCATTAATCTGATGTCTCTGGATACCCTTGGCCAACAACTGGAGGGCAGGCACCCTGCACCTGGCACTTGTCTTTTCACTTGGCACCCTATAGTTTAGGAAAGAGCATTTCCCCCCATTATTCAGGATATCTCTGATAAATATCCATTATAAAAATATGTGTGTTTGTATAATAATAGGGTTCCATGTATCTTTTTGAAACATTCTAAGTGTTAGTTATTATTCTTCTAAACCCTACTCCAGTCTACCCTTTTTAATGTTCCATAGCCAAGATCCCTAGGCTAGCAATTAGTCAGTCTGGGTTTGCAGTACTCCCCCCAGTTTTTTTCAACTGATACACCTTTCAAATTGTCTCCTTGAAATATTGTGTTCATCCTCCTAGTTTATAGATGGAAAAATGTTTCTAAAGAGTACAAAACAGCTTTCACAAGAGCCCAAGGATTTTAGCATTCTAACTGGAGAGTGCTTGTCAATTCCGTCCTTTTCTCTTACTTGTTTAATAACTGGGGATACTGGAAAAGAAGTGTGTTGCTCTCAGGGCTTCAGTGTGTAAACAATGTAAAAGTAATTCAATAGAATGTCTGTCATAGAAACAGACAGCTCACTTACCCCAGGAGGAGTTTGATTAAGGGAAAGACATTTGTAACTCTGATCCACACCAAGGAAGTTCAAGTCAGCTATTCTGATATACTGGCAAGAAGACACTAACTAGATTTATTTTTTCAAAATACTTTTTATAGAAATATTACTTTTATTTTAATAAGAGAAGATACAGGGGCTGGAGAGATGGCTCAGTGGTTAAGAGCATTGCCTGCTCTTCCAAAGGTCCGGAGTTCAATTCCCAGCAACCACATGGTGGCTTACAACCATCTGTAATGAGGTCTGGTGCCCTCTTCTGGCCTTCAGGCATACATGCAGAAAGAATATTGTACACATAATAAATAAATAAATATTTAAAAAAAAGAGAGAACATATATTAAAGTTAGGCCAGTCGGAACTGGTGAGTTAGCAAATAGCTCAGAAAACATCACCTTCCGGAGAGCATAATGGAGGGATGTGGGCCAACTGCCTGAGAGAAGGACTGTCTAAGAAGAACTTCTCCTGTTTTTCCATGCTCCAAGGAGAGGGCGAAAATGTCTTAAACAACAATGAAAAAATCTCATCTCTGCCATACGTCTGACTACAGTGAGTCCAGAATTTGTGTCTTCTGAGCATTTTTGTTAAGAATTTTATTTTAATATTTAAAATCTGTTAATTAAGTGGTCAGAACAGGGTACATGAGGCTATGAAAAAAGATATAACTTTGAGGGATGGGAACATTTACATTATGGTATCAATTATTTGTTTTAAATTTACTTAATGTATATTGTTCTGAAGACTTTTATAACAAATACATTATTACTACACACTATATCATTATTTTTCTATACTAACCGCTAGTTTTATTTTATATTAAAAATCGCACAGAGGAGGGGTGTCTTAGAAAACTCTCCATAATTTGCTCTGCCACAGAATGTCTGAAACTCACATTCCACTGTACCACATGTCCCAAGTATCTTATATTCCAAAAATAAAGAACTTTTTACTTTCTCGGAATGCCAAGGTTGGCAGACTTCCCTTTTCTGATGCCATTTTACTCTTTTGATGCTGTTCTAGTACTAAGGTTCCAACTACACATATTCTAAGACCCAGATTAAATAGTACTTCTCTGAGAACACTCTATCTCCACTACCCTCTACTCACAAACCCATGTAGACAGCTTGAGTAGTGTGAATGGTTATTCTCACTTGCTTTCCACCCTGTTCAGCCCCACCAATACTCTACATTTATATTCCTTCAGAGCAAAATCTGTATTTCTATATCCTGGATCTTCATTCACTCTCACTTATTTCTTTGTACTTAGTAAATGGCAATCTTTTAAGTAGATTTGATAAGTGATTACCATGTTGATTGATGTGATCCACTTAATACATTTACATATCTATCCCTATTAAATGGAAGTATATAAATAAATCCAATATTCTTCATGAAGCCAGGTACATAACAATACTTTGGTGTGGGAAGTCCTTCTGTCTATGTGTTGCTTTTATTGGGAAATAAAGAAACTTCTTTTGACCAATGGCTTAACAGAGTAAAGCCAAGCTGAAAGAGATATATAGTGAAAGTAGACGAACTCAGAGAGAAGCCATGGAGCTGCTGCTGCAGACAGATGCACTGGAACCTTTCTAGTAAGCCACAGTGGCAAGACACAGATTAGTAGAAATGGCTTAATTTAAGATATAAGAGTTAGCCAAAAATACACTTAAGCTATTGGCCAAACAGTATTGCAATTAATATAGTTTCTGTGTGTTTATTTCAAACAAACAAGCAGCCTCCCCCAGCAATACTTCTTGGAAGATTCTCCCTACTATGATGATGAATAAAATAAATAAACAGTCATTTGAAACTTCTCCTTTCAAATCTGACATCTTTGTTGGGGCATTTCTATTTACTGTCTTAGGTCCATTCTCCATTCTTTCCTGTGAGACTCCAAACTTTTAACAATAATTGTTAGAAATTATATTACTCAATGTTGTTTTTCCTAAAGCTCTCATATAATGAATATCACTCATGGAAGACACTTACAGAGCCCCAGAACGCAAGAGATGAGATTAGCTGGAGTATTTACTTTCTTTCTTAATGTTGATGGAATATTGTTGGACAATGGCTTCCAACTTTTTTCTAGGACCACAACTTTCATTAGAAAGTCAATTATATGAGTTAGTTTTCTGCAAATTACTATAAACATTGGAAATTTAAACAACACAAATCAATTGCTTCACAATTTTATGGGTCACAATTGTGACAAGTCTCAATGAATTGAAATTGCAGTGTTGGCAAGGTTATATTTTACACTAGTGATGCTAGAATAGAATCTGTTCTTGTCACTTCCAGATTCTAGAGTTCAGAAAAGATGATACCTTCTATTGTCCTTACATTAATCAAAATAACAGATTATGCTGAAGAGTTAAACTGGCTCAATGTCAGCTTTTTACCAGCTTGTGTAATATAACAAAAAGCTTTTTTTCCTTAGTGAAAAGCCTATTGAAAGTTCAGTCGCTTTCCTACTGCAACAATCCATGTTTCATTTCTTCTTCAAACTGAAATGATGCAAGATCTTTAACTACCACCTGCATTGCCTGGAACATGTTGCATTTTAAGATGTGACAGGGAATAACAATGTCTAAGTCCTCCTTTGATTACACTTAAGTCCTTAAATCTAAATTTCAAACAAACATAACACTTTGATTATATTTCATTGATCACAACAAGAATCACATATGGCTGCATAAAAGGAGAAGGCTTGAGAAATTTTAATTCATTGGTTGGCTTGTAGAGAGAGAAAACTAAGATAGGATAAGGATTTCACTCTCAACTTCACTTTCTAAGACACTAGCTTGACTCTATATTATATTGCATCTGTTTTAATATTCTAATATGTTTTACACTATACTAAAGTGTCCTTAAAGATGATTTTTAAAAGTTGATTCCTATTACCACCTCTAATATTGCTCTGGCATAATCTTTGCCATATTATACAAGAATATTAATTTCACCATTTTTATTTTTCAAATAATTTTTTGAGTATCGACCATGTCACATATTATTCTAGCTGATAGAAATAAGGCCATAAACAACCTGCACATATCGCTAACCTCTTGAAACCTTAATTTTACTGTGAAAGGAAAACAGAAAAAATAGAATTTATGATAAAGTACCTATGAGTGTTACAGATGAAATGCAGAAAGAAAGGAGCAATTATGATACAAATGTACACAGATAATAGTTTTGTAGATCTCAGTAGACATTGCAGCTGAGCACAAAATACTGAGCTTCTAGTGCAGACATGCATAAACAAGAAAAGGAGATAAAGGATGAATCTTGATAGCCTCAAGAAAGATAGAAATGATGAGACTGAATGTATTGGGAGTAGATAGAAGCTGTTCAGAGACTTTCCAGAAACACTGAAATGAAATCCTTGAAATAGTTGCAATTTCTGATTTTGTTCTAAACTTGCTGTCAGAGGCAAAATGGCATTTTAACCAGAGTCCATGGACAAATATAACTGGTTGTTTCTGCCACACAGTTTTCAGGTATGTTTTTATATTTCATTTTCCTTTTTTACTTAAGAAAGTCCAGTGGTATGTGGACAGCCCAATAATGGTATTTCTTAAGACCTTTAACTTCTTTTTCATTTGCTATCTTCACACAGTGTGAAATTTCTGCCTTATGAATTGCTGAAGAAAAGACTTTTAGAAGTCCATTTCAAAGCTCCTTTGAAGGATGTTCCTGCTCTGTTGATTTACCTTTGATTTCTCCTTTACATCCCACCCACATAATCTTCATCCCACCCACATAATCTTCATGACTATATTGCTCATCAAATCCACATTGATATTTATTTATGACTTGTAGGTGATCTTTGCTCAGCTCTAATAGCTATAAAATTTTCATTAAAAGAACAGATATTCAGAACTTCCAGTACATTTTATTAATAGCTGTACTACTTGAACCTTCCTTAAAATGAGTGAGATAAAGCAGGGCAGTAGTTGACTCAAGTCTTGTTTTGCAGCTCTAATTACTGAATGAGGTTCTCAAACTTGCTTGCTTCTTCTGAAAGGTATTCTGATTAATATTATTGGTGTGTAATCTTATTGGAAATGGTTTTTCTATAATAGATTTTGATCATGGTTTTCTCTCCACCAATTCCTTCCAGATCCTCCTTAGTTCCCTACATAAATTCATATTCTTTATTGATATCTCTCATTAAAAAGCAGACAGGAATCTTATTAATGAAGAAAAGAAATGAAGATGAAAAACAAACGAACATAAAAAACAGAGAGCCCTGTAAAAAAGGAAAGAAAAACATATAAATGCAGAGACACATACATTGACAAACACAGCAACCCAATTAAACACAATCCTAAAAAAAATTATATAAGGAAAAGACCTGTAGAGTGGGGAAAAAAGAAAAAAAATTCCAAATGTCTAGACAAAGCATTATGAGACCAAAAAATTCCCAAATTACCAGGGTTCATTTTGTGTTGACTGTCTACTGCTGGACAGAAGGCCTGACCTTAAGAATGGCTTGTACACTTGGTATATACTTAATATTATTTTATTCTGGAACTATATTCACCATATTATATATCATCTAAATTGTTAAAGTCATACCATATAACATTTGCTACTTTATTTTTTAAGGTGCACTATATACTGGTATTAACTATAAGTACGTTAAAATGCAAAGTTATCTAATGTTTAATCTTTTAGACCTGTATCAGTTGAGCAAGAACTTCAAGAGTCTTCTGCCTCAAGCCCCTGTACAAAAACAGTCCTACTTTATGCTCCAACACTACCATTATTTTAAGTATCTCATACTTTCAGACTAGGGATGTTCACTGTGCTTACCTAAAGAGATATTTCTAGATCATGTAACAAGTTTATTTTTAACCTATAAATCATATTATTTTTTCTAGTTGATATACCATTTTGTATACCTGTATTACCTATTTTGCCAAGGGGTGAAAATTTTCTTGCATTATAGCTGAAACTGAGTAACTTCCGTTACATTGATAGTATTCTAACATATATGCAACAAGCTATGGTGTACTTCATGTATGTCTCATACTGGAAAAGAAGTCAACTCATGAATCTTGGAGGAGAACCTACAAGAAACACATTACTATGTCAGTATAATCACAATTCTAAATATTTTTCTTCACATTTCCTTTTCCCAACGTTCCTCAATTGTCTCTAGTTCTTTATATAGAGTTGAGGCCTTGTGGACTTTACACATACACATTGGCAAGACATATTGGAATCTTCCTTGCTCAGCTCATGTTTGGGCATTCTACAAAATATTTAAAGTGACCATAGTATTTATGATAGAAAGTAATAAGATAAGAATGAGACTAAATCTAGAGAAAAGGGTTGTTGATCAACTAAATGTAGAATGGAATACTAGAGGCTATGAAACCATGGGGATTTAGTCAGAGCTTCCTAGCTACAACAGTAACTATGTATAAGAACACAGATCGAAAGTCAAACTTCTTATGTAGATCCTCTTCTTTTTGATACTAAAGCTTTTGTAGGTAGAAAGAATAGGTAGAGAGAAGACTAAGGAGCTATAACATGTCCCTTTCATGGAAACATCAGCACTTCAAAGTAAAAAAAAAACTGGAAGATGTTAAACGGTATTAATATTACAACACTATCTATAAAATTCATATGACTTTCTTATTTAATAGTAAAAATTAAAATACATTCACATACTCTCATGCCATAAGGTTCTTTAAAAGAGTTAGAGGTCATGCTCACAGCAATATTTTTTATTCATAGGGTAAAGATAGACAAGCAATATTTAAAAACTCTGATTATATCACAAACTGTGGTGCATCTTATCTTCCAGCAGTTAGAGAGTAGATACAAGAGGATAAAGAGTTCTAATCTAAAGAAGCCTTGGCTACATTTGTATTTAATATCAGCTCAGAATGCATTAGTTCCTATCTGAGAAAAAAATGTTTAAAGATGACTTAAACTATACTAAACTTAAAGGCTCTTTTCCTCTTCAGCTGCTCATTGATGCAAACAACTAACCAGCTGTTTCAGTATTCAGCTGCAAGAAATGCTCACCTTTTTAGTGAAAAAAAGTATAAAAATTAAAGTAAGAATGATAATTTTTCTGTAAGTTATAAACAAGTGAAAAAAGTTAATCAAGCAATTACTGTGATACCTCAGATTTGACTTCTGCTAGGTAACAACTTGAAAGCCCAGGTCACACCATTGTGTTTACTTAGAGTATGTAGTATTCATGTAGAAATAGTTGCTACTATTCAATGATTTCAGTTTTGATAAACAAACTAAGCAGCAATAGCAGTTACTTAATAGAAGTTTAGTTATGGCTTACACTTGATTTTATATGCTTTTTAAAATTTGTATGAAAAGAGTGTTATAATTCTATCATATCTTATATAGATGTAATTTTATGTAAATACACTACTGGCATTGTACTTGAAGAATGAATATTGCATTACACTTGTGCTATATACAAGACTAGAGGATGCTGAAATCACCAGTTATGTGCTGACAAAACTTGAAGATATTTGTGTTTTAATTAATTTATTTTATTTTTTTATTAAAAATTTCTGCCTCCTCCCCACCTCCCTTTTCCTCCCCCTCCCCCCAACCCCCCCCACCCTCCTTCCCCTCCCTCTCCAGTCCAAAGAGCAGTCAGGGTTCCCTGCCCTGTGGGCAGTCCAAGGTCCTCCCCACTCCATCCAGGTCTAGGAAGGTGAACATCCAAACAGGCTAGGCTCCCACAAAGCCAGAACTTGAAGTAGCATCAAAACCCAGGGCCATTGTCCTTGGCTTCTCATCAGCCCTCATTGTCCGCCATGTTCAGAGAGTCCGGTTTTATCCCATGCTTTTCTGTCTCAGTCCAGCTGACCTTGGTGAGCTCCTGTTAGATCAGCCCCACTGTCTCCGTGGGTGGGAGCACCCCTCGTGGTCCTGACTTCTTTACTGTGTTCTCCCTCCTTCTGCTCCTCATTTGGACGTTGGGAGCTTTTGTGATGGCTAATTTTCTGGCACTTTGACTGGGTCATGGGGTAATCAGATATTTTAGTCAAAGGTGATTCTGTTATGTAAGTATTTTGGATAAAATTATCATTCTAATTGGCAAAGAAAAGCAGATTTTTCTCTACAAAATGGATTGTTGTATTGATATCTGTTTGTACAAATAAAGTTTGCCTAAAGATAAGAGGACACAGTTAGGCACAAGTTAACCATAGAGGTCTAGAGGTTTGTACAGACAAAGAGGAAATGATAAGTCCAAGAAGAGAGAGAAAGTGATAAGGTGGGGGAAAACAGGATCTCACTAATCTTATTGTCATTTGGTTATATTTTGACTCTTTGAAGCCTTTATTTAACCTCTGTGAGACCTGCTCTACATGATATTTAGAATGATTTCTGCAGTGAACGAAGACCATATAAAAGAGTGACATCCAGGTCTTCAAAAGAAGAATGAGTCCTCTCAGTGACTATTCTACCAGGACTGTGACAACAGTACTAAGCTGAAAAAGACCACTTACAGATCAGTTTTGGGCTATAAACTGCTAAGTACAACTTTAAGGTGACTAGCAGAGATGATCTAGCCTTACAGATTATTCTAGCCAGAACTTGAGGAAAGCCTAGCACTTTCTCTTTATGCAGAGACTGGACAACAAATGATAGAGCTATTTCTTCTGGCACTTGACAGTTTTTCTTTTAAATGAAATTTATTCCAGAATTTCTCTTTTCATGATTCTCTAAAGATGTTGTTGCCACCAGACATCAGGAAGTAGAAAAAGATCTTCACCAACCCCACATCAGACAGAGAGCTGATCTCCAAAATATACAAATAAATAAAAAAACTGGTCATTCAAAAGAACAAATAATCCAATAAAAATGGGGTACAGACATAAACAGAGAAATCTCAACAAAGGAATCTAAAACATCCGAAAGACACTTAAGGAAATACTCAACATCCTTATCCATAAGAGAAATTCAAAACAAAACAACACGGAGATTCCATCCTACACTTGTCAGATGGCTAAGATCAAAAACACTGATGACAGCTTATGTTAGAGAGAATGTGGGGTAAAGGGAACACTTCTCCATTGCTGGGGGGAGTGCAAACTTGTACAACCCCTTTGGAAATGAGTATGATGATTTCTCTGAAAATTAAGTTAACAGCCTACCTCAAGAAACAGCAATACCACTTTTGGGTATATACCCCAAAATTGCTCAATTGTACCACAAGGACATGTGCTCAACTATGTTCTTAGCAACATTATTTGTAATAGCTAGAACCTAGAAACAACCTAAATGCCCCTGGACCAAAGAATGGATAAGGAAAATGTGGTATGTTTACACAATGGAGTATTACACAACAGAAAAAAATAATGACATCTTGAAATTTGTGGACAAATGGATCTAGAAAACATCATATCGAGTGAAGTAACCAAGACCCAGAAAAACAAATATATTTTCAACTATAAGTAGCTTTTAGACAGAAAGGAAATAAAAACCAGCCTACAATTAACAACCACAAAGAACCTAGTGAACAAAGAGGACCCTAAGATAGATATCCATGTATTTAATCTACATGGGAAGAAAAAAAATAGAAGATCTCCTGAGTAAATTGGTAGGATGGGGATCATAGGAGAGGGTAGAGAAGAGGGAGAAAGAAGGGAGGGGAGTGGAGAAAACATATAGCTCAATAAAAACAATTAAAAATGTATTAAAAAGAATACAACACCCATATTCTTAAGATCTTTGGTGGGTGACTTTTGTTGTTCAAATGATTGTGGATATTTGTCATTGTTTAGGGGGATTGGTTACAATTTGTTATTGGTTATGGTCAGGAAGAAAATATAACTGAAGAGATTAGATTAAGTATCCTTGTTTTGAAAAAAAAGGAGGGATATAGATATGATAGAATATAAGGGGAGATTGTTAAATCTACTCTGAAAAAAATAAGCATGGATATTGAAATAGGGCTATAATGTAGATTATTAAATCTACTTTTCAACCAAAACCCAACTAATAGTTTTAAATGTTTTACATTGGCTTGGATTTTTTGTATATTGATACAAAGTTGAAAGTATTCTTATTAAAACATACTGTACATATATTTCTAATCTTGTTTAAGGTATGATATCTATGAATGTCAGTGATCAATATAATGCAAATTTCTAGCCCTTGAAAATCATCATTATGGACTATTTAGGATAATAAGGAAATGCAGTTAATAATTATCCACCAATTACATAATCTTTTTTCATATTATCAACATGTTTATTGGGCTAAAATAATACAAAAATTAGAATAGCTTTTATTGGTAAATTAGATGGTGTGAAGATATGTGCTTTAGTTAGCCTATTTTGGAGATATTCATATATTTTTAATTTTTTTTTTGCTTTATAAATAATACCATTCAAAATTTCCGCCTCCTCCCCTCCTCCCATTTCCCTCCCACTCCCCCATTTACTCTTTCCTTTCCCCTTCCAGTCCTAAGAGAGGGTAGGGTACCATGCCCTGTGGGAAGTCCAAGGCCTTACCCCCTCCATCCAGGCCTAGGAAGCTGTGCATCTGAACAGACTAGGATCCCAAAAAAGCCAGTACATGCAGTAGAATCAAATCCCAGTGCCATTGTCGTTGGCTTCTCAGTCAGCCCCCATTGTTAGCCACATTCAGAGAGTCCTGTTTGATCACATGCTCATTCAGTCCCAATCCAGCTGGCCTTGGTGAGCTCCTCTTAGTTCAGTCACACCGTCTTAGTGGGTGGACGCACCTCTCGTGGTCCTGTCTTCCTTGCTCATTTTCTCCCTCTTTCTGCTCTTCAACTGGACCTTGAGAGCTCAGTCCAGTGCTCCAGTGTGGGTCTCTGTCTCTATCTCCATCCATTGCTAGACCATGGTTCTATGGTGATATTCAAGATATTTTTCAGTGTGGCTATGGGACAAGGCCAGTTCAGGCACTCTCTCCTCTACTGCCCAAGGACCTAGCTGGGACACCCCCTTGCACACCTGGGAATCCCTCTAGAGCCAAGTCTCTTGTCAACCCTAAAATGGCTCCCTTAATTAAGACATCTTCTTCCCTGCTCCCATATCTTCCCTTCCTCCATCTCAACCATCCCACTCCTTCAAGCTCTCCCCAATCCTTTCCTTCTACCTTCTCTCTCCCCCTCTCCTCTTTCCCCCACCCTACCCACACCCCTATGCTCCCAACTTTCGCCCAGCGATTTTGTCTGCTTCCAATTTCTGGGAAGATCTATAAATGTTTTTCTTTGGGTTCACCTTTGTATTTAGCTTCTCTAGGATCACAAACTATACGCTTAATGTCTTTTGTTTATGGCTAGAATCCACTAATGAGTGAGTACATACCATATTCATCTTTTTGGGTCTGGGTTATCTCACTCAGTATAGTGTTTTCTATTTTCATCCATTTGCATGCAAAATTCAAGATGTCATTGTTTTTCACAGCTGAGTAGAACTGTAATGTGTATATGTGCCACACTTTCTTTATCCATTCTTCCATGAGGGGCACCTAGATTTTTTTTCCAGGTTCTGGCTATTACAAATAGTGCTGCTATGAACATAGTTGAACAAATGCTTTTGTGGTTTGGTTGGGCATCTCTTGGGTATACTCCCAAGAGTGTAATTGCTGGATCCTGAGGTAGGTTGACTCCCTATTTAACAGTTACCATAATCTTTAAGCTCTGTTTTCTCAGCTTTAAGCTACTAGTAAACAATTACTTACATGTTTGATGTTTTCTAGCTTAAGTACTTTTTTAGAGCATCAGGAAAGCTTTGACCATATAGATCATCAATGACTTTTTATATATTTATGCTCTGCATTTTATATTCACTAGTAAATAGTTCTCCTTTATGATTAAGAACACTTTATAGGAATATGTTATATTGGCATTTAAAATCTCTTTGATAAATCTCTTCAGGACAGGAGAGATTTGGTAATCAACAAAGGGAAGTAATCTCATGACTTAGTAGTAAAATGTGTTATGAGCATTTGATTAAAATTAGAGAAATGTCTATGGAAAGATGTGAATTGATTCAAGGCAAAAACAAGAGGAAACAAAAATTAGTGAGAACAAAATGAATATAGTCAGGACAAGATGAACAATTAAATTAAATAGGACCCTTCACTCCTAAACACCATTTGATTCCTCCAGCTCCTCACACAGGGACATGACTAGCTAACTTCCTGGGGCAGACTTCCTCTTGTTTTTAATAATTTTCTCCCATTTCAGAGGCCAGAGCACCTAGAGCCTACTACTTTGACAAAGCCCATTCAGAGAAAACTATTTTTTTCTAGATATAGCAGAAAATGCTGCAAATATTAATTGGTTATACATGTATCACCTTTGTTTTGGCAGTGAGATATGTCCTGAGGATAATATAAAATGAAAAATAATCCTTTATCCTGTATCTAAAATGCTGATGAATTAAAGTGAAAAGCCTTGGAAAAATTATGTGTGAGAAGAGGAACAGTATGTCCTCATAGTAGTAAATTAGGAAATGTGTCATAAAAACTACAACAGTGTTAGGGAGTTGTTGTTCTTGCTGTTGTTGTTGTTGTTGTGTGTGTATGTGTGTGTGTCTGGAATGAACAGCATTTGTAATAGAGTTTTGAAAATAGAGGAAACTCTAAAGATGAAGACCCAAAACCAAAAAGGATTAAATTGGAAGGGGAAAGTAACAATACTATGAGTACTTTTCAAGTGAACCGGAGGACTCTAGGAAGAAATGGAGAGTTAAAATCCATGAAGTAGAATGAATATGTGAAGGGACCTGAGCTATAGGTTTATGACTGGCCACATTCAAGGCAAAGAGCATCATAATAATGAATCTTATGGATATGAAGGATATCCATATTTATGAAGGAAAAAGATAAGTAAGAAGAATTGAAATTTGATACTTGACCTTGACTGACTGGAAAGAACACTTGAAATGGAAAGAGAGAGAGTGAGACAGAGAGAGAGAGAGAAAGAGAGAGAGAGAGAGAGAGAGAGAGAGAGAGAGAGAGATAAGGTTTCCTTTTCATTAAAAATATAAAATCTGAGTCAGCACTGTCTATAAAAGAAAATACTGTTTCTCTTGTCACACATGCAATACCAGATGTGAATTCTTTCTGTGCCAACCAGTTTTCTAGCTCTCTGAAGACACAATCTGGGTGTCCTACTATTTAATTCAAAACTGAAACTAACTAACAATAGTTAACACATATCTAACTTTTTTTTATTATTTTTTTTTATTGAGAAAAAGAAAAGAAAAAAAAAGTTTCCGCCTCCTCCCGGCCTCCCATTTCCCTCCCCCTCGTCCCACCCTTATCCCTCTCCCCCCCCCCGCTCCTCTCCCCCTCCCTCTCCAGTCCAAAGAGCAGTCAGGGTTCCCTGTCCTGTGGAAAGTCCAATGCCCTCCCCCCTCTGTCCATGTCTAGGAAGGTGAACATCCAAGGTGGCTAGGCTCCCACAAAGCCCGAACTTGAAGTAGGATCAAAACCCCGGGTCATTGTCCTTGGCTTCTCATCAGCCCCCATTGTTCGCCATGTTCAGAGAGTCTCGTTTTATCCCATGCTTCTTCTGTCACAGTCCAGCTGGCCTTGGTGAGCTCCCAATAGATCAGTCACACTGTCTCAGTGGTTGGGTGCACCCCTCGTGGTCCTGACTTCCTTGCTCATGTTCTCCCTCCTTCCGTTCCTCATTGGGAACTTGGGAGCTCAGTCCGGTGCTCCAGTGTGGGTCTCTGTGACTATCTCCATCCATCACCAGCTGAAGGTTCTATGGTGATATGCAAGATATTCGTCAGCATTGCTGTAGGATAGGGTCATTTCAGGTTCCCTATCGTCAGCTGCCCAAGGAACTAACTGGGGACCTCGCCTTGGGCTCCTGGGAGCCACTCTAGGTTCAAGTCTCTTGCCAACCCTAAGGTGGCTCCCTTAACTAAGAATTGAGCTTCCGTGCTCCCTTATCCAACCTTCCTTTATCCCAATCATCCTGTTTCCCCAAGTTTCCCTCATCCTCCCCTTCTCACTTTTCTCTCCCCATCCCCCGATACTCCCATCCCAGCCCACCCCCAAGGTCCCAAATTTTCTCCCCTCAATTTTGTCTACTTCCCGTATCCGAGAGGATAATTATATGTTTTTCTTTGGGTTCACCTTCTTATTTAGCTTCTTTAGGTTCACCACTATATACTCCGTGACCGTTATTTATGGCTAGAAACCAATTATGAGTGAGTACATCCCATGTTCCTCTCTTTGGGTCTGGGATACCTCACTCAGGATAGTGTTTTCTATTTCCATCCATTTGCATGCAAAATTCGAGAAGTCATTGTTTTTTACCGCAGCGTAGTACTCTAATGTGTATATATTCCACACTTTCTTCATCCATTCTTCCATTGAAGGGCATCTAGGTTGTTTCCAGGTTCTGGCTATTACAAATAATACTGCTATGAACATAGTTGAACAAATGCTTTTGTCATGTGATAGGGCATCTCTTGGGTATATTCCCAAGAGTGGTATTGCTGGGTCCAGGGGTAGGTTGATCCCGAATTTCCTGAGAAACCGAAACACTGATTTCCAAAGTGGTTGCACGAGATTGCATTCCCACCAGCAATGGATGAGGGTACCCCTTCCACCACAGCCTCTCCAGCAAAGGCTATCATTGGTGTTTTTGATTTTAGCCAGTCTGACAGGTGTAAGATGATATCTCAAAGTTGATTTGATTTGCATCTCCCTAATCGCTAAGGAGGTTGAGCATGACCTTAAGTGTCTTTTGGCCATTTGAACTTCTTCTGTTGAGAATTCTCTGTTCAGTTCAGTGCCCCATTTTTTAATTGTGTTAATTAGCATTTTGAAGTCTAGTTTCTTGAGTTCTCTATAAATTTTGGAAAGCATCTTCAACAAATGGTGCTGGCACAACTGGATATCAACCTGTAGAAGAATGAAAATAGACCCATATCTATCACCTTGCACAAAACTCAAGTCCAAATGGATCAAGGACCTCAATATTAGTCCGAGCACACTGAACCTGATAGAAGAGAAAGTGGGAAGCACCCTACAACAAATGGGCACAGGAGATCACTTTCTAAGCATAACCCCAGCAGCACAGACATTAAGGGCAACATTGAATAAATGGGACCTACTAAAACTGAGAAGCTTCTGTAAAGCAAAGGACACTGTCACTAAGACAAAAAGGCAACCCACTGACTGGGAGAAGATCTTCACCAACCCCGCAACACACCTATCTAACTTTTAAGGACTTAGTTCAGGAGACTGCTTTCCAACTTCAGACACTGAAAATAATGGATTTCTAGGTTACCCAAAACTTTTGGGTAATTGGTTACAAGTTGCAGTTTCTTTTAACTTTTTATTCAGATTCAATTATAATGGCTCATAATACTCAAGGAAACACAGCTTAGCATTATCAGTGTATTATATAGCATATTTTGACTTACATATAAAAAACAAGATGATAAATTTGATGAAATATGATCTACAATTATCCTGAGCATAGGATCTTCTGTAGAGATGAAGACCAGTATTCCCCTAGCACCTCTTTGATTTCATTATCTTGAAAACTCTTAGAACCATATAATTAAGGGTTTTCAAAGGATCTATAATGTACTGATATTGATTAAATCATTGGTTATTTGTCCTGAACTTAATTTTCTCTCCTTCTCCCTTCCCAGAGGTTACCAGTAAAGTTAACAGGGATGATCTTCTAATCATATGGATTACTCTATTATCACCCAATCCCATCCTGAATCTACCAGAGAGCTATGATTAGCTTCCTTAATAATATAAATCAGGTATGTCTGAAAACAATTTACGATGGATAGAAAGACACTATTCATACCTCTATACTCAGAAAAACCCAAGTTTTATAAGTGTGCAAATCTTAGTAATGAGCAAAAAATTATAGTAAAAGCAGTCATTAGTATCCTTATTATACAACTTTTTGCTAGCAAGAAGTATAGGCAAATCCATTGGTGTGGTAGACATGCATTTTTTTTCTTTTTCTTTTTTTTTTTTTTGAGACAGGGTTTCTCTGTGGCTTTGGAGCCTGTCCTGGAACTAGCTCTGTAAACCAGGCTGGTCTCGAACTCACAGAGATCCTCCTGCCTCTGCCTCCCGAGTGCTGGGATTAAAGGCGTGTGCCACCACCGCCCGGCGACATGCATTTTTTTATAGTTCTGGAAATGCAGTGTTCTAGATCAGAGTGCCACTCTAGTAGGGATCATGTGTAGGCACTCGTCTGGGCTCACACATTTCTGTTCTTTTCTGTTTTCTTTCATGGTGTCTTTTCTTTTTGATGTTAGTATATTTATCTCATCATAGAGGTTCCAACCTTATAATCTCATCTGAAGACAATATCTTCCCAGAAGAAAGCCCCATCTTCTAATTCTAGCACATTTGTTAGGAGTATCAATAAAACTCTCAAAATACAGGCTTAGGGGTGCAAAAACATTCCTCTTTAATTGGAATAATAAATTCTACATGGAGTTGTCCTCCTTTATAGAGGGAAGATTATTTAAGATAGAAAATTTGTCTTCTATATTTATTTGTAGACTGGCCACAAGTCATACAAGGCTCTCACTGAATCTATATATGGCATCAAGATACCGGGAAAAAGAAGCCCTGTCATCAAACTTCCGTTTACAACAACAGCCTTTCATAGAGAAAGGGCAATATTAATGCCATGATAAAGGTTTGAGAAGTTCTGAAATGACCTGTGTGGAACAATCATTTTCTAACACTTTCTTGAGTATTGGAGAAAACATGGAAGTCAATACCTGCCTTCTTTTTAGTTACTTGAAAATATTATCTTCTTTTCTTTCCCAGATTTTCAAAAACTTTATTCTCAAGAACAGTATTCATCTAGTGAAGAGAGTGTCTGTAATTTCTATTCTCAAATTACTGCCTGGAGCATAAAATATCCAACATCTTTCTAGGCAATAATTTCGGTACAAAAATATAAACTCATCTCCTTTATTATTCCACTATTTATTTATTGAAGTCTTTAGAAGCCAGTCTCTTTCCTAAGCACTAAATATACAAAGATGAATGGAAAATGTTCCTAGATGAACCAGAAGTTAGTGATTCAGATTTTCATAAAGACAGCTAAATTATCTGGGTTATTGTTAGCTTCATATGAAAATCAAAACAAAAGCTCTCTAATTCATCCATCTGTCTATGCACTCATTGACAATTCAGGCAATGTTATTAGATGCCTCATAATAAGGAGCTAATAAAATGAAAACTGGGGCTTTCTTTAGAGAGATTTGAATTGATAGTAAAACAGGAACTGAAGACGGGGACATGAAGATGAATATGTGAAATAAGCTAGGTGGAAGAGAAAGATTGGAGTCCTTCTCAGCCTGGATAGAAACAGTAGACAGTACATGCTTAGAAAAACTCATGACAGAGAAACATGTGAGAAGGACATTCTCTGTAAATGACCTAAACAGAGTTGAAGTTGGAGGCTCAGTGCTTTAAGGGACAGATCCACATTTTCTGGTCTCTAGTATACTTAAAATTTTGGGAATCCTTTCTTTTTATTAATAAACTATCTCTAATTCTGTTCTTGAACATATGACTCTAGTGTGATTCACGGTCACTGGAGATTTTAGTTAGTGCCTTTGAACTCAGATATGTGCTTATAACAGTTAGCAATTCAGTCAGGAGGTGATATATATGATATATATATATATGTGTGTGTGTGTATATATATATATATATATGCTTTCTCCTTTTTTAATTTGAACTATTTTTCCAATATCTACAGGGAACTTGTGAATATTATGTTAATATTTAAGCAGCCCACTCTTTCCTTTTTAACCTTATTTTCTTCTTTTATAAGATGGCTTACATTGCTCTTCAGCACCAATCTGGAGACCCAAATGGTGTAGAATCTCTATTTCTTTACAGAGCATTAACCCAGTGTATGCCAGGATGAAGAAACCCAGAGACAAGAATGAAATATATCTTTTATTGACAGACCACATTTGATCTAGAAAGTGCATATATGCCTTGTCAAATTCACCCATATTTGCATGGAGCTACTGTCATCAGGAAGATTGACTATAGTGTCATCTAGTTCATGTCCTCAAGAGAAATACAGACAAAGAGAAACCAAAAATGTTCCTGCTTACATAGTTGATCAGAGTCTCCAAATATTATGAATAGAAACACAATTCCCCTAGACTTTCTTATGATTTCAGTATTTATTTTTTACATCATCAATCTCCTTTTTAGCATTTTATCTACACCTTAAGTAGACGGAAACTTCAGACTCAACAGTAACTCTAGTACTTTGATCACTAGTACAGGGAATGCTGAGTTTGTACTTCTACCACAGTCATATGCTGATTGCTCTGGTGCTTCCAAACTTACATATTTTCTTATCTGTATATTTTTCAGTGTGTTTATTAACACTACAATAACAGCCAGGACAATATTTCTCCACTAGAGCTCAGCAACCCTACCACAGTATGTCCCAAGAAATCCAATATAGCTGAAGTTCAAGATAAGAACTTCAGAGTAGCCTTTATGAAAATATTAGAGATCCTTAAAGAAGAAATCAAAATCCCTTATAGAAATCTATGAACAACAGAAAGAGTGGAAGGAAGTGGTGAAAACAGTGTAAGACTTGCAAGAGGAAAAATGGCAAAAAAATTTACTCAAACTGAGTGAAACTAAAAATGAAAAATTTAATAAGTCAAACAGAAACCTCAGAGACAAGTTCACCAACAGAATACAAGAGTTGGAAGACAGAATTTTATGCATTGAAGACAAGATAGAAGGAACGGATAACTTTGGTAAAGAAAAAAATATATCTAAAGTCATCCAGGTATGAAACACGCAGAAAGTATGGGAAACAATAAAAGGACAAAATTTATAAATAATAGGAATAGAGAAAGGAGAAGAAATCAGATCAAAGGCAAAATAAAAAAATATTTTCAACAAAATCAAAGACAAAAATTTCCCCAAACTAAAGAAAGAAATGAAGATGAATGTATGCACCAAAAGACGCATACAGCACATGAAACAGACTAGGCCAGAAAAGAAATTCTCTATGACACATAATAATCAAAACACTAAATGTACAGAACAAAGAAAGAATATTAAAACCCTCAAGTAGAAAATATCACATAAGGTGTAAAGGCAGGCCTATTCGAATAACACCTGAATTTTCAATGGAGACTCTAAAAGTGAGTAGGGCCGGGCGATGGTGGCGCATGCCTTTAATCCCAGCACTCGAGAGGCAGAGGCAGGTGGATCTCTGTGAGTTCGAGACCAGCCTGGTCTACAGAGCTAGTTCCAGGACAGGCTCCAAAGCCACAGAGAAACCCTGTCTCCAAAAAAAAAAAAAAAAAGAAAGAATTAAAAGTGAGTAGGGCCTATATAGAAGTTTTACAAACTCTAAATATGCAAGCTGAACTACTATACCCAGCAAAAATTTCAATCACAACAGATGTATAAAACATTACTCAATATAACCTAATTTAAGCATTATCTAACTTCAAATCTACTCCCACAGAAGGAGGTAGAAGGAATACATCAACCAGAAGATGTAAACCATAATCACAAAAGCACAAGGAATAAATAATATCAGACCAGCAAATCAAAATAGGTAGAGGAAAAAAGGTACACCACCACAACAAAATAACAGAATTTATCAAACTGTGTTCATTGATAACACTTGACATCAAACGTTTCAATTCCCCAATAAAAAGATCCAGACTAATAAGATGAATTAAAAAACAAAATCAGCCCTTCTATTGCATCCAAGAAAATTATCTTATTATCAAGGATAAATATCATTTCTGGGTAAATGGATAGGAAAAAGGCATTTCACACCAAAGAACCTAAGAAACAAGCTCAAATAACCATTTTCATATCTGACAAAATAGAACGAAATCCAAAATTAATAAGAAAAGATACATGCACATCAGATGAAAATTCCACCAAAACGGTATTTTTTTTGCAAGTCTTAACAAAAACAAGGGTACCCAACTTTATAAAAGTAACACAGCTACAACTTAAATAACATATTGATCCTCACACACTGATAGTGAGCAACATCAATACCTTACTCTCACCAATAGATATATAAACAGGACAAAAAATAAACAGAGAAATGCTGGATTTATTGAGACCATAAACTAAATGGGCATCTATAGAACATTTCACCCAAGCAAAAAAGTACATACGTTCTTTCTCAGTAATTAATGGAATGCCCTCCAAAACTGACTTGGACATAAAGCAAGTCTCATCAGGTATAAAAAAATTAAAATAACACTCTGAATACTTTCAGACCTACTATAGATTTGGATACCAATTACAACAGAAAGAACAGATATCTTGCCGGCTGGTGGTGGTGGTGCATGCCTTTAATTCCAGCACTCAGGAGGCAGAGGCAAGCAGATCTTTGCGAGTTCAAGCCAGCCTGGTCTAAAAGAGCTAATTCCAGGACAGGATCCAAAACTATGGAGAAACCCTGTCTTGAAAAAAAAACTGAAAAACTCACTATTAGATGTAAAATGTCTCAAGACAGAAATTAAGACAGGAATTAAAAGCTCCTACAATTAAGTGAAAATAAAAACGCAACATGTTGAAACACATAAAAAATGAAATACAGTAAAGTCATGTCTCTAAGTCATGAGCATAGCAATAGAGGCCTACCTAAAAAATTGGAGAGATCCTATATTAGTAATTTAACTGCACATTTGAAAGTTCTAGAACAAAAAGACCATAAAATAATATACCACCATAAAAGAATATACAGCCATAAATAAACTTGGGCATGAAATTTAAAATTAAAAGAAACAAGCAAACAATGCAAAGAATCAATGAAATAGACAGTTGATTGTTGATAAAAATCAACAAGATTGGCAAATTTAGTTTTAAGTAAAAGACAGAGAGAGAGAGAGAGAGAGAGAGAGAGAGAGAGAGAGCGCAAGAACAAGAAAAGATCCAAAGTGACTAACTTAGAGACAAAAATGGAGACATAGGATGAGACACTGAGGAAATCCAGAGAATCACAATCAAAAATCAATAAATGAAACCTCATAAAACTGAAAAGCTACCCTGTCTTAAAACAACACAAAACAAAACAAAACTGAAAAGCTGCTGTAGGGCAAAGGAAGTGATTTGGATGAATGGAAGACTACATAATATAAAAAAAAATACCAACTATGAATTCAATAATATACAAAGTATGTAAAGAATGCAAAAAATAGAATATCAAGGAAACAACTCAGTTAAAAAGAAAGTACAGGTCAATACAGAGAATTCTCAAAAGAGGAAGCTCTAATAGCTAAGGAACATATAAAGAAATATTCAGCATCTTTAGTCATCAGGTAAATCCAAACTCAAACTAATTTGAGATTTCATATTATACAGATTGACAGAATTAATAATACATATCTTCAAAAGTAAAAAAGTTTACATAGAATTTTAAGATATATTTTATTTTATGATTTATGTCTACAAGTATTTTCTTGTATGTATGCATGTGAAACACATGCAGGAGTTACAGACAATTCTGAGTTTTATGAGAAGATGTTAGATCTCCTGAACCAGGAGATATGGACAATTGTGAGATTATATTGGTGCTGGAAATACCACAGAGACCTCAGAAGAGCAGCAAACACACTTAACCATGAGCCCTTTTCTAAGACCCACACAGAAAATGTTAAGATTTTCAAGAGGTATCAGTGGTTTGTAACAAAAAATAGAAGAAGACTCCACTGAATTTGGTAGTTTGAAACTACAGAGAATCAAATCCATGCTATATTATCATCATCACATATTAATAGTCCAAGAAATTAATATGTCTCTCTAATCAATTTATTACATATTGTGCTATTTAAATATTGATTTTGTAAATATTGTTTAAAAATATTTTTTCAAGAATATATGACTGGATTATGAATAGGAATTTATTATTTTGTTAGAAACCCTTCTGTAAAGTTTAGGGTATTTTTCGAAATACTTTTATTAATTTTATAAACTAAAAACTAAAAAATATCACTGTATCTTAATTTGAGTAAATGTAACTCTCAGCTGTCAGGCAACTAGGGATTTTTCTTCTCAATGCAAAAAAAGCATATGAAAATAAAACAAGTAGTTCATTTAAGCATTTTAATAAAGTGAAGGATCAGATAAGGGTAAACAAATTACAGTATTTAGTTTCATCGTCCAATTTTTATATAAGTCAGTAAAGGTGATCATTCCATTTGCATTTTAATGATTTATATTTTTCATGTCTCCACTTTAAAAATTACCTTTGATTCAACAGCCCTTTCATCCACTTTCTATTCCTTTTTTTATTTAGAATTTTTATACAAGTTTCTCTTATTTTACATAGTTATTCCCATTCCTACTTCCTCCCCACCTTCTGCATTACTCTTCCCCTCACCCTATATCCCCTTTCACTCCTCCAAAAGGGTAAGGTTTTCCATGGGGAATCAATATATTCTGACACTTCACTTCCAGGCAAGACCAAGGCCTTCCAAGGTGCTGTTCAAAGAGAATGTGCTCTTCGATGCCAGTTCAGGCACTAGGGATAAATCCTGGTCCCAGTGCCAATGGCTGCACAAACTTTCGAAGCCTCAGAAATGTCCCCTACTTTAATCGAGTCTAGTTTGGTCCTATGCAGGTTTCCCTGCTATCAGTCCAATGTCAGTGAGTTCTCACTAGCTTAGGTCAGCTGTTTCTGTGAGTATCACCATCGTGGTCTTGACCCTTTTGCTCATATAATTGTTCCTCCCTCTCTTGAACTAGTCTCTGAGTAACTAGGCCCAGTGCTTCACTGTATCTGCTTCTGTCAGTTGCTAAATTAAGTTTATATGATGACAATTAAGGTAGTCATCAATCTGCTCACTTGGGAAGGCCAGTTTAAGCATCCTCTCCACTGTTGCTTAGAGTAGTAGCTGGTGTCATCTTTGTGGATTCCTGGGGATTTCCCCAGTGTCTTGTTTCTCGCTCATCCTTTAATGGTTTCCTCAATTGAGATATCTATTTCATTTCTCTCCCTCTATCCTTCCCCCTTCTTAAGTATCCCATTCCCTCATGCTCTCCTCCCCTCTCCCCTTCTCTCCATCTCTTCCCTTTCCACCCTCCCTTCTCTCATTTTCTCAGGAGATCCTGTCTGTTTCCTCTTCCCAGCGTGATCTACGCCTGTCTCTCTTAGGATTCTGGATACCTAGCTTCTCTGGGATTGTGGTCTATAGTCCAGTTAACCTTTGCTTTAGGACTAATATTCACTTATGTGTGAGTACATACCATGTTTGTCTACCTGGGTCTGGATTACTTACTCAGGATGTTTTTTTTTTCCTATTTTCATCCACTTGCAAGCAGATTTCAAGAATGTCAATGATTATACCGTTGAGTAGAACTCCAATGTGTAAATGTAACACATTTTTTAATCCATTCTTCAGTTGAGGGGTACCTATGTTGTTTTCTGGTTCTGGTTATTATAAATAATACAGCTATAAACACGGCTGAGCAAATTTTGTTCTGATTCAAGTGTGCATCATTTGTGTATATGCCTAAGAGTGGTCCTGCTGGTTTTTGAGGTGATCTTAGTCATTCTGACTGATATAAGACAGTATCTCAGAGTTGTTTTGATTTGCATTTTCCCAATGGATAAGGATGTTGAGCAATTCCTTAGGTTTCTTTCAGCCACTTGCAATTCTTCTGTTGAGAATTCTCTGTTTAGATCTGTACTCTATTTTTTTTTTAATTTGGTTATTTGGTAATTTGATGTCTAGTTCCTCTATTTCTTTATATATTTTTGAGATCAGTCCTCTGTCTGATGTAAGGTTAATTAAAATATTTCACACTCTGTAGGCTACCATCTTTGTAATGTCCTTGTCCCCCCAGAAGCTTCTCAGTTACAGGAGTTCCCATTATTAATTGTTGCTTTCAGTGTCTGTGCTACTTGTCTTATATTTAAGAAGTGGTCTCCTATGCCCATGTTTTCAAGGTTACTTTCCACTTTATCTTCAATGAATTTCAATGTGGTTAGATTTATATGGTGAGGTATTAGATCCATTTGAACTTAAGTTTTGTACATGAGGATAGATATGGATCTATTTTCATTTTTCTACATGATGACATCCAGTTATGCCACTTGTTGAACATGCTCTCTTTTTTCCATTGTATAATTTTAGCTGATGAACAGGCCAAGGCAATTTCTTTATTCATTAATGTTAATGACAGCACACAGAGGGGACTTCCACATCATGGGTATATACCCAATAGTGGTATTGCTGGGTCTTGAGGAAGGTTGTTTCATATTTTTCTGAGAAATCGCCATAGTGATATACAAAGAAGCTGTACCAATTTTTATTTCCACCAACAATGCAGGAGGGTTCCTCTCTAGCTTAAGTTGTCATCAATGTTTTTTTTTCTATTTATTTATTTATTTATTTATTTATTTATTTATTTATTTATTTAAGATTTCTGTCTCTTCCCCACCGCCGCCTCCCATTTCCCTCCCCGTCCCCCAATCAAGTCCCCCTCCCTCGTCAGCCCAAAGAGCAATCAGGGTTCCCTGCCCTATGGGAAGTCCAAGGATCACCCACCTCCATCCAGGTCTAGTAAGGTGAGCATCCAAACTGCCTAGACTCCCACAAAGCCAATAGATGCAGTAGGATCAAAAACCCATTGCCATTGTTCTTGAGTTCTCAGTAGTCCTCACTGTCCGCTATGTTCAGCGAGACCGGTTTTATCCCGGGCTTTTTCAGATCCAGGCCAGCTGGCCTTGGTGAGTTCCCGATAGAACATCCCCATTGTCTCAGTGTGTGGGTGCACCCCTCGCAGTCCCAAGTTCCTTGCTCATGCTCTCTCTCTTTCTGCTCCTGATTTGGACCTTGAGATTTCAGTCCGGTGCTCCAATGTGGGTCTCTGTCTCTGTCTCCTTTCATCGCCTGATGAAGGTTAATATTCAGCTTTCGTTATTTGCAGATGATATGATAGTATACATAAGCGACCCCAAAAACTCTACCAAAGAACTCCTACAGCTGATAAACACCTTTAGTAACGTGGCAAGATACAAGATCAACTCCAAAAAATCAGTTGCCTTCCTATACACTAAGGATAAGGAAACAGAGAGGGAAATCAGAGAAGCATCACCTTTCACGATAGCCACAAATGTCAGCAATGTTTTTGATCTTGGCCATTCTTACAGGTGTAAGATGGAATCTCAGAGTTGTTTTGATTTGCATTTCTCTGATGGCTAAGCATGTTGAACATTTCCTTAAGTGTCTTTCAGCCATTTTAGATTCCTCTGTTGAGAATTCTCTGTTTAGGTCTGCATCCTATTTTTTTTTACTTGATTATTTGTTCTGTTGATGACCAGTTTCTTGAGTTCTTTGTGTATTTTGGAGATGAGCCTTCTGTCTGATTTGGAGTTGATGAAGATCTTCTCCCATTCTGTAGGCTGCCACTTCGTCTTGTTGACCGTGTCTATTATTTTACAGAAACTTTTCAGTTTCACGGGGTCTCATTTATTAATTGCTTATCTCAGTGTCTGTGTTACTTTTCTCAATTTCTTTAAGGAAAATTTTAATTTCCTCATTAAGGGTCTCAATTATCGTCATAAAGTTATACTGAAGGTTGCTTTCTTCTGCTCCTTCTAGTTTAGTATGTTCAGGTCTTCCGGTCTTCCTGTTTTAGGACCACTAGTTTTCTGGTGGTGCCATATTGGTCTTTATGTTGTTGGATGTGTTCTTACACTGCTGTCTGCCCATCTCTTTCTCCAGTAGGTTTAGGGAGAAACTCTACTTCACAGGATCCTTATTCCTCCAACTGGTGAAAGTGGGGCCTGTGACTTAGGTAGTCACTCTTTCTCTGGGTGCAGCCAGGTCTGTCCTTCTAGTGGATGCTGATAAGGCTCTGGGGCTCCTCCCCAGGGGCAGTCTGTGGAAATACTCTCTCCAGGTGCAGCCTGGGCCAAGGCTTTCAAGGGACTGTCATTAAAGTCAGAAGATAGTTATACTGTTAGTCCTAAAACTGTTATCCTGAACTCTTTCAGTGTTTAGAAAACCAAATCAAGATTTTGGAAAAAGAAATATGTTGACCTCTCTGTTATATAAGGCCATGAAATGTAAAATATCAACTGGAAATATTAGGAGGGGGCACATAAAAATAATGTGCCTCATGTAAGTGATTGAAGAAAGGCAGTGACTGGTCAGTGACTTTAATAAAAATTACCTTGAAAGTATGAACAAAATAAGCCATAATAATTAAAATACTCATTGCATCATAAAAAATATTTTAAGTATTCCACTGATCATGTTCCAAGAAAAAGTTGTAGATAAACTTATTGTGGGTATAAGAAAACTTCTACAATTTTAGGACTAACATCGTTATAATTGTTTTTCAGAAACAATTTCATTATTTTTAATCTTTATTCAGTGCCAATCCATTCTGGACTGAAACTGTAATTCCAGACAACTATATTTTAAATAACTTTTTAGTTAATATACTTTCTATTTATTTTTGAAATTTTAATATAATTGCATCATTTTCCCATTCCCCTTTCTTCCACAATACACTCCCATTTACTTCCCATTCTGCTCATTTTCAAATAATAACTTCTTTTTTCTTTAATTGTTGGTGTGTGCATATTCCTAAAAACATAAATACATCCTGCACAGTCTCTATAATATTACTCATATATGTATCAGAGCTGAGCATTTTGTATTGGACAACCATTTGGTGATATCATCCCTGGGGAAGACTATTTTTCCTTTTCTCATCATATCTATAGTTCTTTGTCTAGAGATGAAATATCTTGATCTTTCCTGCTTTCATATTGGCATTGTGTTGTAATAATAGCGGCGGGGCTGCATCCCCAGCACCCGGGCCGCCTGGCTAGCTTATGCCCGAAATAACAACACACAAACTATATTCATTTAAACACTGCTTGGCCCATGATATCTGGCCTCTTCTCGGCTAACTCTTGCACCTGGACTAGCCCATTTCTAATAAGGTACGTAGCACCCCTAGGTGCGCTTACCAGGAAGATTCTAGCCTACGTCCATCCTGGGTCAGAGCTTCATCGATCTCGTGTCTGCCCTGAGAGGAGCTGCGTGATGTCTCTCCGGGAGCAGAGCAGAGTCTGTCTGAGGAGTCTTACCTCACTTCCTCTTCCTCCCAGCATTCTGTTCTGTTTACTCCTCCCACCTATGTTTTAACCTATCAGGGCCAAGCAGTTTCTTTATTGCTTAACCAATGAAATCAACAGATTGATATATGACATTCCCAACATTGTGTTAGTGTTTTGTTATGTTTAGGTAGTTACATTGGTGAGACTTCAAAGAAATAGTTTCTCTGGCATTTCTTGGAGATAAAATATTATAGTATACTTCCTGTTACTCTGTCTCTTACATTCATCTGACCAATTTTACACAATGATCCCTGAGCCTTAGATAGAAGAGCTGTGTTGCAAATATATCAGTTTGGACTGGGCTCCATTATAGTGGTATTTTATTTATATTTTATTAAATAAATTTTGCCTAAGATCAGAAGGATAAAACTAAGCCTCTAGAGATCAAGCAGTGGTAGTACACACCTTTAATATCAGGATTTGGGAGACAGAGGCAGATGGATCTCTGTGAGTTTAAGGATACCCTGTGCTATAGAGGATCAGTGCAGAAAAAAATCCAGGTGGTAGTGTTTCACACCTTTAGTCCCATAGTAGGGAGACATGTTCCTTCAATTCCATCCCTAGAGGGAATATAAAATGAGGAGAGAGGTTTAGTCTTCTTAGCCTGGTTAGTCTGCAGTCACTCAGCCTTGGTAAAGGTAAGATTTCTTTAATGTTTTGGCAGCTTTGCTTTTCTGGTTTTCAGGTTGAATCTCAATATCTGATTCTGGGCTTTTATTATCTGTGTTACACTCCACAAATCTGCATCTGCATTTTGATTGGTTGTGACTTCCTATAATAATTTTTGTCTGCTGAAAACTCCACTAATGGGTGTTTATAAGTGGTGTGGGATTTCCCTCTGTATGCTGTGAATATCATTGGTTAATAAAGAATCTGTCTTTGGCTTGGCAGAGCAGAATAGAAGTAGGCAGGTATAGTCCCGGGACCCCTCATCCCTCCTTGTAAAATTTGAGATAAGTATCACTAATTTGCCCAAAATGGCCTTTAAATTTGTTAAAATTTTACATTTTACTTTGCACGCGCGCGCGCGCGCGCGCGTGTGTGTGTGTGTGTGTGTGTGTGTGTGTGTGTATACACAAGTGCTATGCTATACTTATCGGGTCAGACGACAACTTGTGGAAGCTCGTTCTCTCTCCTTCCACCCTGTGGTTCCTAGGGAATGAACTCAGGTTGTCCAGCCTGGCAGTCAGCATCTTTACCCATGAACCCTTTTGTTGTTGCTGGGCGGGAAAGATGCCTCAGGGATTAAGAGCACACACTGCTCTTGCAGAAGACTCCAAGTTCAATTCCCAGCATCCACATCAGGCAGCTCACAACTACCTGTAATGCCTGATCCAAAGAATCCGATACCTCTGGCTTCTATGGGCACCACATTCATACATACATACAAACCTTCATACTCAAAACATACACACATACAATTAAAAAATTTAAATTATCTTAGATTTTTATTGCATTTATTTGTGTGGCAAAGGGATACACACATACCATGGCTCACACACAAAGGTCGGGAGACAACTTTCAAAAGTTGATTCTCTCCTTCTATTTATCATGCGGGTCCCAGGGATCAAACTCAGGAAGCCAAACTTGTTAAACAGAGACCAGACAGTGGTGGCACACACCTTTAATCCCAGCACTTGAGATCTTATGCCTTTGATCCCAGCACTTGGGAGGCAAACACCTTTAATTCCAGCACTAGGGAGGAGAAAACAAGTGGTATAGCTAGGCAGAGAGAAGAATATAGCGTGAGCAGAGAAAGTGTTTGCCTCTTTCAGAATGAGTAGTTGGCAATGTAAAAGTGACTGTGGCTGGCTCCTTGGTCTCTATTTATTCAACATTTTAACCCTATATCTGACTCTAAGTTATTAAGACCAATTAGAATTTGCACTA
Source organism: Neodon shergylaensis (assembly GCA_025134845.1). Taxonomy (NCBI): domain Eukaryota; kingdom Metazoa; phylum Chordata; class Mammalia; order Rodentia; family Cricetidae; genus Neodon; species Neodon shergylaensis. Next base: position 10,652,904 of record JABTXL010001671.1, read on the forward strand.
CAAATACCACTATTGTACTCTTAGGGTACTAGTGGTGTACTCATGGTGGCCATTCTTGTTATTCATAGACATTATAATTGGGGATGACTGTTGATTCCCTCCTTTGGAAGCCTAACCAGAACTTTTGAAATCATTAATACAGATCATAAATAAGGAGGATTTCAGGTCAGACACTGTTTAATGTACTTTGGGTTCACTGTTTGAAGTACATGGTGTTTGTAGCAATAGGGACCTATTTATTCTATCTTGGTGAGTCCTAAGTTTCGTACTTGATTTACTTTCTAGCATAACTAAAAAAAAAAACTGTATGTATAACTATCTAGTTTTCAACTCTATCAAAGACCTAAGAAGCCTATAATTCTATCTTTGTAAACAGAAAGTACTGTGCAAGCAATTTTCAAAATGGTAGAAATGACAGAGACATCTGGATGCATGCTCATGAACCCAAGATTCCTCTGCAATGTGGGGGTATCCATCTTCAAATATATAGGCCATGAAGATCTGGCTGACTTTCTATGAAGCAGGAATTTTGAAGGACTCTCTCACCATGTTTTTCAAAGTTAGCCTTGTCCTTTGTGTCCTACTTGTCCAGTATGTATAGCATACTGTCAACACTCAAGACAAGGTCAGCTACTTGCTCATATGACTAGCTTTAAAACAATGAAAACAAACTCCACATGAAGGTTCTACAATGCCTATCACCCTTTCTGCAGTAAATTGGTATTTCCAGGAGCATATGTGTCAGGAAGAAAATATTTAGATTATTAAACATCTTAAAAAGCTATAATAGGTCTCTGTAGTTATATTAGATATGTTTCCAAAGTTAAACAGATATATTTTAGATAGATAATCTGTAAACACTTCAATTTGATTATAATAGATGACTAACTACTAACTGCATTTCTTAATTACATTACAATTTTAAATGGGCTGACATTAAAACTTTAAATGAGCTGCATAAAAACAACACCCCAAACAAGAGCTAAAACATATACATAGTATAATAAAAATGACTTTGAATTTGTATCAATATACCAAGATCCATACCACTGGAAAATATTTGAGGTTAATAGCTCTCTTTTGATCTTGTATTTATACATCATCCCTAAATGTCAACAAATATGCATAACCTACTAAATTTCTAGAAATCACCTACCCTACTTCTTGCAAATATGGGTACTGTGTTCTCTAGACTACTTCCTGTTATCTGCATGTGACAGCACCTTTAGGAGATCCTGAGAAAATTAAGATAATTGTAAACTCATTGAAAAACTAATTGTAACATTTGTTGTCCTCTCTCAAAACTATCCCCATGCAGAGAAATCAATATGTACATCAACTATCACCTGTCTTGTAGCTTTTCCTAGTTTATTTATGTTTGTAGCCAAGATTTTCTCAAGGGATCCCCTAATCAAAACCTGATCTCTGTTAACCTTGAAGAAACCTATGGATACAAAAGTAAAACCTCTTCTCCAACTCAATGCATTTTCTGAATTCCATTTTAAAGTTAAGATACCTCTAAAGTATCTACTGGTGTGGGATGTCCTGTATATGGGTTGCTTTAATTGGTTACTAAGGAAGCTGCTTTTGGACAATAACATTATTGCTTAACAGAACATAGCCAGGCTGGAAGAAATATATATAGAGAGAGAGTAGGAAAAGTCAAGGAGATACCATGGAGCTTCCAGAGGGGAAAGAAGCAAGTTGTAATCTAGAACCTTGTCTGTAGGCCACGAGCCTCATGGTAAAATATCAAATAATAGAAATGGGTTAACCAAAAATATAAGAGCTAGCTAGCAATACATTTAAGTGATTGGCCAAGGAGTGATTTAAATAATATAGTTTCTGAGTAATTATTTCATGGTCTATGTAGCCAGGAATGAATAAACGGCCTCCTACTACAGATTGGCACACCAACATGAGTAATTATATCCACATAAATACCTAATAGAGCTTGAGAAGAAATTTTAGACACATGCACGTGGGCACACACACACACACACACACAGAGAGAGAGAGAGAGAGAGAGAGAGAGAGAGAGAGAGAGAGCGAGAGAGAACTTAGCATAACTTCTTGCTCTGTTTGCTGGCAGCAAGCAGAGACACGACTCCTTTAAGAGAGGTCTTCCTGATTCAGCAGTAGTAGCAAAAAAAAACACACAAACCATGCAATTTCAGAACAGTAGCATTCTGGATTATGCTGTGAGCACGAACTCTGGCTCTTTCAGAAGGCCAAGCATTTAAATGGGTTTTGTAGGCAGTATGTTATAATCTGCTTAATGGCATGGCAATCTAGACTGGTATATAGTATCTAGACACTGGTTTACAATCCAGCGTTTCTCAGTGGCTATCATTCACTTTTTAGCATAAAAATTTCAAAGTCCACACAAAAGTATACATGATCTAGGCTTTCTGTATATTTCCCATGTGCATGTGGCTTTTATCCTTTATATTATTTACTCAGTCATTAAAGACTTTATTATTTATTAACTATGTGTTTAGTTTTTATGGCTGTCTATACCAGTTTTCTTTCCTTTCTTCAGTCTATGCATATTTTTCAACACTATAAACTGTTTAGAGGTTTTTTCCATCTGGACTTGTCTTTACTAAGTATCTGAAGTTTTCTTCAGTTGAGCTGAAACTTAAACTGCTAAGTAGTCTTCTTCTGAGAGCTGACTCTGCCCTACTCAGGTCCACGAGAATCAAGTTTCACACCCCATTAGCCTGGCTGAAAGCTACATTCTACTTGGAGTTGCATCTAACTGGGAGAGACATTCAACACCTCCAGCTTCTGAAGATGGTAGGTTTCACAGCCATTATCATGTGGGAATGATGAAAGTCATGAAACCAGTATAGCTGCTTGACAAAATTTTAGCAAACTTGAGGCACATGCTATGATTTTTGATCTGATATCTTTTATTTCTGTTTGAATCTCTATGTGTTATACTCTTGGGGGTTATTAGCACACTGATTCACCCATACCTTCTCTGATAAAATTATTTCTTTATGCCCTTAAGGAAGCCATGAATGTACTATTCCCTACTCTCAGGTGAATAACCATACTTGGAGGTCTTCTATATGATTTGGAGATTTATATCTGCCTCTATGCAAACTCAAGTCAAAATAAAAGTAAGAATTTAGAAGAGACTGACTGTATCTTACCTATGCTTAGTCACATGGTTTTGTATCTTTTCTCAGTAAGGCATTCTTATCTTGCTTCCTCTGGGTTTTTTTCAAAACTGAATCCCTGCCTTTCCTCTTCCCAGAATTCTCCTACTCTTTACACTTTGCCTATACTTCTTTCCTGCTATTGACCTATCAACATTTTATTAAACCAATATGAATAACAAATCTTTACAATATACAAGAGCATTATTCCATAACATTTGGACTTCTTTTTCTTATTCAAAACAAAATCCCTGAGTTTAATCTCATTTGTTTAAACTTTTTTCCTGACCATTTTCCACAACAACTTGTAACCCAACACTCTAAACAAAGACAAACATCATAATCCATTTGTTTTAATATGGGCATAGTTTTCTAGGCTACTTTAGGTTGATTGGGGGCACTGACAATCTTTGAGGATACCTAGAAAATTTAGAATTATGGTTACATATTAGTTTTAGTAGTCTATGAGACTGAGTAGTCTCAGCCAGTTGTCTTGAAGTTATCCTGAATGTTGGATAGCCTGAAGTCCTTTCAGGGGGGTCTCACTTATTCAAACCATATTAACTTGGAAAGAATCCACAACTTCTCATCTTCTGTGGAAAAAAAAAAAGCAGAATATCTTTTCCAAAGTAAACTATTCTTAGACCCAAATTTTGAAGTCAAGATACCTTTATGTTGGTTTAGATTAAAAGTCTCCACAATCAAATACCTCTCTGTAGTTTGATCATTAATAGTCAAAAAATTCAATAATATGCAGAATCCGGGCTATCTGTGCATTTTTCTTTTTACATGTCTTATAATTTTATTACTTTAAGGCATTCTTTAAGGACCTCAACTTTTTATCTTTAAATTATTCATTTAATCTATGAGTGTTTATTCCTTCTCCTATCTCTCAAGCCAATGTATATTTATTAAACAAAGTATGGTCCATTTAGAGGTTTTTTGGTCTGAGTCTGTCTTTATTGTGTGCTTGTAATTATTTTTTAATCATTGTTTTAAACCCAACCATGTGTCTTGGTACCTTCTCTCAGGCTTCCTCATCTTATTTCATCTGCATCTGGATTGTGATTGCATCTCTGCCTTTGCTCTTCCCACAATTCTCCTAGTCTTGTCTCCCTGCCTATTTTTGCTGCCTGGATACTGGCCAATCAATATTTTATTAAACAAATACAAGTGACAAATCTTTACAGTGTACAAAAGAATTATCCCACAACAGTTGACAAAGTTTAGCAGGATACGAGAAATGGTAGCAGATCAGAGCTCAGAATTTCTTTTAAAATATACTTTGAATTTTTTAGACACAGCATAGAAGCAAGAGAGATATTTATGTATATATATATATTTATATATATATATACATATATATTCACCAATAAGAGATAGGATGACTATAAGAGTATGTGTAAATAATGTAATAATGTCATAGAAAAATATAAAAAGAGTAAGATATCAAGATTTGTCATTTCATAGATAGTGTTCTGCCTAAATTTATCCATGCAGGCCAGAAGAGGAGACCATATCTCATTATATGATGATTGTGAGCCACCATGTGCCTGCTAGGAATTGAACCCAGGACCTCTCGAAGAGCAACCAGTGCTCTTAACCTCTGAGCCATCTCTCCAGCCCTAAGATTTGTCATTTCTAATTAGATTGATTTATATTAGGTTGCTATAATGTTACCTAATTTAGAAACAAAAAGTTCTTTTACTTAACAAATTCTTATAAGATTATAAAAAACAAGTATTACAAAGAATAGAGCAATAGCTACAATGGTTTCTAAGCCTGAGATCAGACTTAGGATAATTTGTAGGTATTGTGATTGATTATCAAAGGTTGAAAATATACTCTTGAAAGCATGGTGATTCTCCTGGAGTGACTCAGATATTGTCTGAAACATCCTGAAACCACAAACTTCTTGTATGATCCTTACATACTCTCAGAAACATGTTCATTGCTTGGACTGGCCCCCAGCAGACACCTGCATTGTGGCAGAACTTTTACTTATTTTCTTGTTTTTACTTTATATACTAGCAGGCTACTCAAGTTTTTTTTCTGTACAGCAAAGCCTCTTAAAGGAGTCATAACAGTTTTGGGGAGGTGGGTGTTTTGTTTGCTACTTTTCTCAGGCTCTATTTCAAAATTTGTGCCCATGTTGGAACACCAAATTTAGTAGTTTTCTCTGAGCCATTAACCACTTCCAAAATCACAACACAGAAACTTATTGATTATAAACCCTTAGCCTTATTTTATGCTTGTGCCAATGGCTCTTATAACTTAATTTAACCTGTTTCTCTTCATATACACTTTAGCCTGGGGATTTTTATCTTTCTTTCATTCTTGTATGTCTTACACTGTATCTGGCTGGCTGGTGGCTGCCTAGTTGACTGCCCCTGGGCATCTCTCTTTTTTATCATTCTCTGCTGTCTCTTTCCTAGATTCTTTAGTCTACTTATTTTCTCTGCCTACCAGCTGTGCCTTTCCCTTTCCTACCTAGATATTGACCTTCAGCTTCTCTTAGATCAATTAGGTTTCTTAGGAAAGCAAAGCAACACATGTTTGACTATTTAATGCAGCTTATACAAATGTAAAACACCTTAACAGAGTCAAAGTAATATTCCACAATATAAAAATATAAAACATCTTTATGTATCTAAAGTAATATTCCTCAACATCCAGTTTCTTAGAACCCTTTATTGAAGATACATTTTCCTCCAAAGTATATTCTTGCTATTTTTGTTGAGTGATAAATTTCTAAAGTTATGAGTACTTATGTTTAGATCTTCAATTTTGTTCCACTGGTCAATACATCTATCTTTTATGGATTCACTACATTGTTTTTATAACAACTGATATATCTTGAATTTTGCAATGATAATCCCTCTAGTATTATCTTTTTCATCATGACTGTTCTGGTTATAAGGAATCTTATGTAGTTACATATGAATTTTAGTACACTTTTTCTATTTTTGTGATGAAAGAGATAGCAATTATATTGGATTTGTAAATGGCTATTGTAGAATAGCATTTTATATTACTTCTATCACACTACAAGCATGTGACATTTCCCCAATTTCTTATGCCTTTTCTTTCTCTTTCTATAGAGGTTTAAAATTTTCATTGTAGATTAATTCATCTTCTTTATTAGATTTATCCTTGTTTTATTTCCTTAAAGGCTGTTTTTACTGAGAGTATACTCATGATCTCTTTCTATATTAATATTGTTATATTAAGATGGTTATTGACTTCTGTAATCTGATTTTGTATCTTGCCACATTGCTCAATTTATTTATTTCTTCTATAGATTTTGGAATCACTTGTACATGATTGTTACATCATCTACAAATAGGAATAGTGCAACTTTTTTTTTCCTATTTGTATCCCTTTAATTTCATTTTGTCTTGTTGAACCAACTAGTACTTTGAGTTCAATATTGAAAATGAGTGGGAATAGTGGGCAGCTCTGTCTAGATAATTATTACAAAACCCATAACTCTCTTATTTCTTTCTTTCTTGTTATTTTGTTTTGTTTTATGAAATAGGGTTTCTCTGTAGCTAATAGCATGTCCTAGAATATTCTCTGTAGACCAGGCTGGCCTCAACCTCACAAAGATCTGCTCCTCTCTCCCTTCCAGATACTGGTATTAAAGGTGTGTGTCATCACTGCCTGGCAATATAACTCTTATTTCAATGAGGCTAGTTCTTCTTTTTGACTATATATTTTTGAGATCTTTAATGACAAAGGCATGTTGAATTTTTATCAAATCCTTTTGGAGCATCTACTAAGATCATCATAATTTTTTCCTTAAGTCCATTTATGTTGTTTATTATTACATTTATTAACTTGTCTGTACTGAACCATCCCTGCATCTTTGAGATAATGGTAAAAATAAATATTTTTTGTTATTGTTTTGTATTTCTTTTGTAAGTATTTTGTTAAGGAATTTTTAATCTGTCTTGACAGTGATACTGGCTTGGGGGTTTTTGGTTTGTTTATTTTGTATCTTTATCTGATTTTAGAGTCAGAATGACAACAGCCCCATTTGAGAAAAGTTTTGAATTTTTAAATTTTGATTTGTGATACATTCATTTATGTATTTACTTTTCAGTTATGAATTATTTAATCTGCATATGTGCAATTACAAAAGTGTGTTTTCTGATCATTTTATTTTTATTAAAATTATAGTAAGATACATGGAATTATTTCAAATTTTCTGAATTTGTAAAGATTTTTCTGTCCCAGATTATGGTCTACATTAGAGAAAATATTTTTAAAAAAACTTTCTGAATAGTTTCAGAAGTGGTGGCTATAGATCTTTCAACACTTGGTAATATTCTGTTGTGAATTCATCTAGCTCTGATTTTTTTTTAAAGATAGGAGATTTTTTATTACTTTTTCAGCTGATTAGTCTGTTTATGTTGTAGTCTGTTTTGGATGCTGACTTCTTTTGGTTTAAACTTGGTGATTTGACTGAATCAAAACAATTTATCCATTTCTTTTTGTTTTTTATCTTAGTGAAGTACAAGGTCTGTAAGTATTTATTCATGCTATTTGTATTTCTTTGATTTCTATTTTTAATTCCTGATTATGGTTATTTTGATCCTCAATCTTCTCCTTCTTTCAGATCTTTTTCTTTGGGATTAAGGGTCTGTTAATCTTGTTAATCTTTTAAAAAACTAAAAATAATAGAAAGAACACAAAGAGCAAAATAAATGACTTAATGATGTAACTTGATTTTTTATTATTCTGATTTATTTGATTTATGTGCCTGTTTTCTAAAGAAATGGAGAAAAGAGGCATGAAGTAAGGTGGGTGTAGAGGTAGGAGAATAGGGAGGAAATAAAGGAAGGAAAGTCAAAATAAGAATATATTATATGAATTATCTTAAAAATCTTCATACTATAAGCATGGCAAATAACATTAAAACAAAAATGAAACAAATTAATTAAGTCTAAGCCAAACTGATGGGAAGAAATAAATAATAAAACTAAAGAAGACATTGATGAAATAAAACCATAGGAATCGAAGAGTTGACTTGTCTATGTTCAAACACTATTTATCCTAAATATTGCTTCTTGTGTTTTTTTTTTTCCTTCTTAGTTGGATGGCCATAAATTATTTTAGACTTTTTATGCACGAGAAAGTTTTTCTTTATCCTTCCACTCTTGTAAATTGTTTTCTGTATATATTAGTCTAAATTATCAATCATGTACTTTTAGTAATGTTAGAACAGTTATCCAGGCTCTTTGGCTTTCCAATATTTCCTTGAGTAATCATCTGTTATTCTCATTGGTTTTATTTATGTGCTGTGTTCTTTCTCTTGCTGTTTTCAATACATTTTCTTTGTTCTGTTCATTTACTGTTTTAAATATGGTATGCCATGGGGATTTTCTTTGCAGCTCTTAAATATTTTGGTGTTCTGTATGGTTTTTATATGTGTGTGGGTATGTTTTTCCTTAGTTTGCTAAAGTGTTTTTCTATAATCTTGTTGAAGATTTCTGAAATTTTTCTCCTTCTTCTATTTCTTTAATTTGAAGAATTTTGTCTTTTCAAAGTATCACATATTTTATGTATGCTCTTTTCCTAATTTTTGTAATTTTTCTTATTTGCTTCTTTTATCTAGAAAATCTATCTTTGAGTCCTGCTATTTTTTTCCTCTTTTACATGTTCTACTTTGAAAGTTTCTCCTTGGGTTTTCTAGTTGAGTTATTCATCTGTTTTACTCTATACTTATTTCATCTTGAATCTTCTTCAGTGCTTCTGTTTATTAAATTTCCTTCTAAAATCATTGATTGTCTTCATCATTTCTTTCAGCCCTATATTTGTGCTATCATAAGCGTTACTTATACGTTTATTTTATTTTACTTTATTATTTGAAACTCTATTGAGCTGTTTTTCTATGTCTGCTTTAAACACCTGGAATTTTTGATGAATTTTATAATAACTTGAGAATTTTATACATATATGTAACTTTCATCAGCAAACACTGCTTTAGAACTTGTGTGGTGTATAACGTCCTTCTGTCTTTGTGTTGCTTTCATTGGTTAATAAAGAAACTGATTTGGACCTGTTGATAGGGCAGAATTTAGGTAGGCAGGGAAGACAGAACTGAATTCTGGGAGAAAGAAGGGTGGAGTCAGAGTAACACCATGGATCCACTGGACACAGACACTGGGAATTTTATCTTGTAAGCCACTGCCATGTGGAGATATACAGATTAATAGAAATGGGTTAAACTAAGTTGTAAGAGTTAGCCAATAAGAAGTTAGAGTTAATGGGCCAACCAGTGATTTAATTAATACAGTTTCTGTGTGGTTATTTCAGGGTTAAGCTAGCCAGGTGGCCAGGACAAACAAGCAGGCCTTCCTCCTTGCAACACTTGTGGATTCTGGGGTAAGATACTGGCTTTATCTGTCATGTATTAGGCTTTTTTTCCCCACATGATCCATAAAAGTGGACTTCCCTTGTCAATTCTGTACCTGAAATGGGCATACCAGATTGGGGCAGAAGAGAAACTGTGGAGATCAAATCATGTCAAGAGGTTGGAAATGGTTTAGGTGAGGTCAGATGGATAAGGTGACTAGGCTGATATGCCAGATTTATATCTTAGTCTGTCTGTGGCTTAGAGATAGTTCTTTCAGTTTTGGTGGGTTTAAGAAGTGAGAATTAGCCAGATTTGCATGGTTAGACCATGGAGAAGGATTTTCAGTATATACCTCGATGGAAAAGTTGGATATTATGTGGTAAGAGCCTGAAGTTTGGAATTAGACTGGGCAGTCTTCAGGAGAAGTCCACGGGTTTGGTATGACAATGTGGGATCAGGTAGTTAGACCTCACTGGGTATGTGGGACTGAGTTAAATCTTGAGGACTGAGGTCTCAGTAGTCCTCATTGTCCACTATGTTCAGCGAGACCAGTTTTAACCCAGGCTTTGGGTTTTGATCCTACTGCACGTATTGGCTTTGTGGGAGCCTAGGCAGTTTGGATGCTCACCTTACTAGTCCTGGATGGAGGTGGGTGGTCCCTGGACTTCCCACAGGACAGGGAACCCTGTTTGCTCTTTGTGCTGACGAGGGAGGGGAACTTGATTGGGGGAGGGGGAGGGAAAGGGGAGGCGGCGGTGGGGAAGAGACAGAAGTCTTTAATAAATAAATAAATAAATAAAAATTAAAAAAAATAAAAAAAAATAAAATTTCTTATTTAAAATGAAAAAAAAAATCTTGAGGACTGGGGAGTGTTTAGGTAGAGAAAGACTATTTCAAGTCACCCAGCTAGATCCTAGAGAAGGATATGTAAGATCTAGATTGGCATGTAGGTGGTATATGATGTATAGGAGCTTGAAGGATTGTGCCATGCTATATGAGTCCCAAGGAAACCTAGAGGATGTCATGTTACAGATATGACTGATCTAATTATCCTGAGACCCTTAATCAGTGGCCCAAGCTAGATATGGAGGCTTGGGTATGGAGTAGATGATCATGTTGTCTTACTAAGCTAAACCCAAGAAAAGAATGTATAGAATCTGGCTACAGGGGAGTTTACATGTTGTATTTGTATTTTTATTTTTATGACAGAATTGATCTACCTCATCCTAATGACAATGTGTATGGGCATTAAATTTTTATTAATTTAATCTAAGATTAAATTTTGTTCTTAAGAGATTACTTTGCAACAGTGTCAAAAGTGGATTGTAATCAAGTTTGCAATCAGTTCTTTTGAAATATTATTCCCTATAATATTCCTTCACCTACAATATCCATAAATACCACTAAGACCACAAGAAAATCACTTTAAATAGACAATAAGGAAATAATCATATGAGGTATATTTTATACCTTTTTATAAACTTTGAATGACTCAAATGCATATGAGTGATGGTTTTTTAATTTTTCTACAATTTTCTATTTTTTTTACATTTAAGTGTGAGAGGGAAGAATTGTGTGCTTCTTCTTTTGGTACTCTATGCACATATTCAGAGTAACTGTCGAGCAACCCATTATTAAACAGAATTCAGGTGAAAAATATTGGTGGGTTGGAATAGAAGGGTGATCATGAACTAATTGGGAAATAAATAAATAGAGCTTAGTGATTAGTAGAAGTAGAAGGCTAAAAAGGGAATGAAATCAAGAGTGATTTCTGAAGCTATAGTTGGGTAACCAGATGAATAATACCATTTGTTAGACAGATAATTAGAAGCAGACTATATTTAAGAAGGATGTTTAATGATAGTTTGATTCAGAGTCAGTAAATGGAAGCAGCAAACCCTTCTGTTGCCCCATTTGACAATGTCAAATGCAGGATTCATACTCTTTTAGTTAGCGCTTGAGTTAGTACTTCAGATAAGGCCTATTAGCCATCTGAGATCAACTACAGGCCCTTCACATCATACCTTCACAAGGGTACGTAAACTAAAAGCTAATTTAGAAATTAAGGCAATAAGAAAGAACATTTGAGTGAATGTACCATTTTATAACAATTTCTAAATTAAATTTTAAATAAAAACATTGAAAGATCTGAATGTTTGTCATGCTTACATCTACAATTGAAGAATCTTACCCAATTTAATTTCAGAACACTAAAAAACTGTTAGAAAGCTAAAAATAGGTCAACAGTAACTGTAAAGATAGCCTTAGAATCTAAATACAGTTAAAATTGACTTACCTCCAGTTTCCCAGGTCACCACCATACTTTCTACACACATACATTAGCACTCACTAATACACATACATTAGCACTGGATCTCTGGATGAAAGGTTCATTTGGGAAAAAAAAGGAGTTTTCACGGACTCTGGGAGTGGAGCAGAGGATGGCTGAACTGGCCTTGTCCCTTAGTCAATCTGATAACTGTCTTGGATATCACCATAGAATCTTTGTCAGACGACAGATGGAGATAGAGACAAAGACCCACATTGGAGCACTGGACTGAGCTACCAAGTTCCGGTTGAAGAGCAGAAGGAGGGAGAATATGAGCAAGGAAGTGAGGACCATGAGGGGTTTGTCCACCCACTGAGACCATGTGCCTGAGCTAATGGGAGCTCACCAAATCCAGCAGGACTGGGACAGAACGAGCATGGGATCAAACTGGACCCTTTGAATGTGGCTCACAATTGAGGCAGACTGAGAAGCCAATGTTAATGGCACTGGGATTTGTCTCTACTACATGTACTGGCTTTTTGGGATTCTATTCTATTTGAATGCATACCTTCCTAAGCCTGGATGGATGGGAGAGGGCCTTGGACTTCCCACAAGGCAGGGTATCCTGCCCTCTCTTAGGACTGGAGAGGGAGAAAGGGTGGGGGAGCGGGAGGGAAGTGGGAAGAGGGGAGGAAATGGAAATTTTGAAAGGTATTATTTATAAAGTATTAAAAATTATTAGAAAAAAAGAAAGGAAGTCAACCTATCGAGTTAGAAATAATTGTTAAAGATAATTTTCTTAACTTTCTATATAATACAGTTCTAACACATTCATTCCTCCCCTTATTATCAGTTTTCTCAATCAACACCTAAAAATCTAGTAATATACCCATAGTGTGACAAGGTTTTCCATCATCAGTTTGTAAGGCGGTTCAGAGAATATAATGAAATTATCAGAGAAGATAAGACTTCATTTAAGATAATTCAATATTCATGTACCCTAACTCACAAAATGATAAATTAAAGGACATAATAGCAGACTTCCCTATAGTTCTGCTTGAAATATCATGCTTCATTAGTACTTTCTAAATATTTATAGACCATTAAATATTTGACATGAAGATTGGACGTATAAGGAAAGAGTTTTAAAATTAGAGTGTTGAAATATTCAACTAACTGATGGAGAAGAAATTTTTAAAAATAAAGACTGCTTAAATTACAGTGTAAAACATTCCTAAATCCAGTCTTAGGTATGAAAATAATCTCATGAATTGAAAATGCTGCTTCCCAGGAGGAAGAAAAATGAAAACTGATGAACTGATTTCTGCCTTCTGTCCGTCTTTAATTCAGTGAGCACGTGTGAATAAATGCTTTGGAAGAGCCCTAAGATGTACATTCTAGCAACTGAAAGGGCGCATGCTCTACTTGAAGACATTTGGATTTTTGTCTTGACTGTTGCAAAATTAGAACATAAAATTTCAAATATAGTTATAATTGACATAGAGATGAGCTGTTTTGATGATTTATTAAAATTCCCTTTGATGTGTTACATGTATTCACTCCCAGAATCTCACACTTTGAAATACTCCTACTCAGTAACATACTTGGTCTCAAATTTGCACTCCTCTGCTTTTGGCTTTTCTGGTCTTACACAACTTTTGGGCCAAAGCAACAATACTCAATGCAGACTAGTTTAGAAAGTTTTTAAGTGAAAAATAGAGGAGAAATTAAAACCAACTTTGACTGTTCTTTGTATATTTCATCTGATTTTTTCAAAATGCTTAAAAGGAACAGGATTAAGACACTTAAAGAATGAAACTGGCTAGAAAAGGATATCCCTTTATATTATATTACAGTTTAATAATACCTCATTTTTTTGCCAGGAAATTCAAAATTACTTACAAGCCAGAAAAGGAGAAAGGCTTTGAAGCTATAAACTAGAAGAAGACCAACCTGCCCAGTAGAGGAGGAAAGTTTTGGGGAAATTTTATCCTCAAATCAAATAATAAAGCATACCATCCAGGTGACACACATAGTCTTCAAGTGTACCTTGTGTAAGAGAAAGAGAGAGACAGGATGATTCAAAAGATGAACAGACAGACAGACAGAAGGAAGGCAGAAAATACAAAAGAAAAACAGAAAGAAGAGATTGAGGGAAGAAGAAAATGGAAAGAGAAAATTTGTACAAAGATTTGTGGAAATTGGTAAAATTTGAATATCGCATTTACATTAGAGCAGTAGCACTTGCATAAAGGGCAAATATTTTTGAGTTTGACAATCACCCAGCAGAAGAGAATAACAACATTTTTCAAACACACATGTTAACATATTTAAGAGTCAGCCAAGCATGAAAGTACACGTTTATAATCCCAGAACTAGAAGACTGAGCTGAACTGAGATCTCAAGGCCATCTGGAATACATAGGTACACTCTACTCCAAAAATGAAAAAACAAAAGTAAAGGAAGATCAGAGAGAAGGAAGGATTTTTTCAAAAATTTTAATAATGAACTAAACACATAAAATGATAAAGAATACCACAAATATAAATAATTGGATTATTCCTATAACTCTTTAATATATTTGAATTTATTAGAAATGTTTTGATAAAGCTTATAGAAGACAGATTTTTGAATTAATTAAGGTGTTTTTATTTTGAAATCAAACTAGTGGGAAAAATATCACAACAAATTTATACATGAATTGGTCCTCTCTCAAATGTTTATGATGGTGTATATAAAACCATAAAAATTATGCATAAATTAATGCACTAAATTTTAGTTAGTCTTGATTGTCAACTTGACTGTATCTTCAATCAAGTAAACACAAAATGCTGGGCACTTCTGTGGAGAATTTTCTTGATAATACAATTTCAAACAGGAAAACCTACCCTAAATGTGGACAGCATCTTCTGTGGTAGCTCAGATAAATGGACATAAAGGGGGAACTTTTCCTTTGCCCAACTGCTCTCTCTCTTATTGATGCATTCATCCATCCCATTGGCACAACATTCCCTTGCTACTGTTATAATCAACTTCTTCAGCATTCTAATGTAGACTGAACATCAGTAATTAGCTTTTAAAAATCTACTAAGCCTTTGGTGCCAGATAAGATCTATAGAGACAGTCATTGTTGTGAATGGAACAAGTGCAAGACTTTGAAGCTTTTCCAGTGTAAGATAGCCATTGTTACCTGGACAGAGTCGTGTAAACTAATGTGTGTGGGGGGGAGGTGGAGAGTGGAAGGGTGGGGGGTTGTGTACTCACTGAACAGTTCTATTCTTTCAGGGAATCCTAGCGATCACAGTTGCACAAATTTTGATTGAAATTCTTTGTAGAAAAGTAAAACTGAGTTATAATGTGACTCTGTCATTACTAGCTGCATGATCTTGGAGAAATTATTTAAATATTTCAAGCCTCAATTCAATATTTACAAAACATGGGTAATAAACTGTTAGCATAAGAAAAGTCTTGATGGATTAAACCCTAAGGACGAAAGAATGTAAGGTATAATGTTACAAATTGACTCAGGAGCAGCACTGTCTGTCTTAAATGCATTCTTTTAAAAACACAAAGTGGGGTTAACAACTATGGCTAAAAATTCCTAAGTAAAAGCAGATGATCAATTCCAAGATAAAAAAGACTAAATGACTGACCAGATAGCATTTACTTCTGTGAGCTGTATGTTTCAAATTTAAATTGATCATCCTGAAAGTCAATATAAAAAGAGTATACAGACAATTAAATAAGAAACAAGATATCTATGTCTGTTGCTGAAGAGATAGAAAACTTTTCTTTCATTAAGTTCTAAAATAATTAGCTTAGAAAGCATAGAATATACTAAAAGAAATAATATCCTAAGAAAGATTGCTACAAAAGATATTGTTACAGACTTCTCAACTCTCTGAATAAAACAATTGGAATGGTATTTTAAAAATCTCTTAAAGTAGCAACTCCCAAAACAAAGTAAAAATAGCTAAGCTAAGCTAGACATTGTTCTAAAAGTCAACTTCATCCAAGAATGCAACCTCTAATATCTGTAGAGTTACACTGAATGTCCCTTCAGTAATGCCACTTCTCTTAGGAGGACTTAGAGAAAAAGTCAAGACAGAAAACGAATAGCCCTACCAACAATTAGATTATAGCAAATGGAAATGTTCTTTATTGCTCCTTAAAGCTAGATCTTAACAAAGAGAAATGGTGAGACTTGCAGAACTTTTAGTAGCTATCTTCTTAAAGGTTTTGCCTTGGGTACCTACCCAGCCTTATTCTAGTCTCTATCCTATTTGATCAAAGCAGGTAACATGGACATAATAACTATAAGTTAGAACTTGCTTGATAAACACACATACAGATACAGATACACACACATCTTTTAGGTGGAGACTGCTCTGCTCATTTGTTTCCCAGCCACCCAGACCCATAATACGCACAGTGAAACTATATTAATTATAACACTGTTTGGCCAATAGCTTATGTATAGGTTTAGCTAACTCTTATATCTTAAATTAATCCATTTCTATTAATCTGTGAATCACCATAAGGTTGTGGCCTACTGGTAAGGTTCTTGCTGGCAGCTGGCGGCATCTCCCTGCCTCTGCCTTGTTTTCTCCTTTATCTCTGCTTGGAACTCCCACTTTGCTCTATTCTGTACTGCCTCAGGCCCAAAGCAGTTTCTTTATAGTTGCAGGGGACCAGCCTCAGCAGAGAAGTGGGTCTTGAATCTGAGATGTCTGGAAGAAGAAACGAGTACACAAACACAGGATTCTGATGCAAGCTGACAGCTATCAGCTGCAGGGCAGGTTCCTCTCTCTCCCTTTCTCTTCTTTTTCTGCCCTGAACTTCAAACCTTAGTCTTTTATTGTAAATTTTATACAACAAACTTGTTTTTTTTCTTGTCACAGGTTAATCATTACATGGTCAAAGCAGTTCACAAAAAGTACAAAGATTCTTTGAAATCAGAGCATCATTCATCACCATAGTTTCCCAGTTCCTAAGCCCCATGCCAGCCACTACATATCTCCAGAGGTATAGGGTAGACAAAACATGTTTGTAGTGGCATTTAAATAGTATTTTAATAAATAAAGACTGCCTGAAGATCTGAGACTAAACAGTCCCACTGGTCAGACTTACAGACCAGATTATGGTAACACAAACCTTTAATCTCACGGCCAACTGAGATTAAAATAGTCCATATTCTGAAATAAAAAATAAATCTTAGAAAATTCAGAAAGATTGAAATAATTTAATGTATCCTATTAAGCAGACTGAAATAGCACTTAAAAACAATAGCATATAAATATTTAGTAGATACACAAGCTGATGGAGATTAAACAACCCACTGCTAAATATGAATGACTCAAAAGAGAAAACAATATAAAAATACTTGGAAAAATGAAAGTAAAAGCATTAGACAAGAAATACCTTTGGGTCACATTAATAGCACACCTAAGATAGCTTAAATGCTTACCTTAAAAATAAATATAAATGTATACAAATTAATTACTTACTAATGCAACTCAAGAATTTGGAAATACAAGAACAAAAACCGAACCACAATCCAGTAGAAAATGCAGAATATTAAGACTCATGGCAGAAATCGCAGTACAAGGAATCAATAAGTCAAATAGTTAGTTTTTGATATTATAAATAACAGTGTAAAGATAAACAAGACCCTTGGACAAACGAGCCAAAAGAAAGGGATGATTCAAATTAACATAATAGGAAATAAACAAGGAAATATCACAACAAATGGATATTATAAAGGAATATTTTAAAAACTTGTACTGCAGCAACCTGGGAAATCTAAAGAAAAAAAAAAAACAATAAATTTCTTGATTCTTCCAAACTACCAGAGTAAAACCAAGAAGAGAACAATAACCTAGAGAGACACAAAACAAGTAAGGAGCTCAGAAAGTTTTACAGTTGTATTGCTATATTATCATTCAGACTACAAAACTGTACAGGCACAGATAAATTCACAAAAGAATTCTCTCAGACTCTTAAGGAGGTCTACAACATCTACTTCTTAAAATATTAAATTTGTGGGAAAGGAACTAGCTCTTCCAAACTCTTTATG
The DNA here is from genome assembly GCA_025134845.1 of Neodon shergylaensis. NCBI lineage: Eukaryota > Metazoa > Chordata > Mammalia > Rodentia > Cricetidae > Neodon > Neodon shergylaensis. Next base: position 10,670,777 of record JABTXL010001671.1, read on the forward strand.
AATTCAATGCTACTCTTATACCCAAATCAGGTAAGTATGTTTAAAACAGAAAACTACAGGCCAAAATTTGTGATGAACTTAGATGCAAAAATAATATACTGAAAATGTGAATACATTTATATGTCAATAAAAATGTCAAACACTATTTAATTGGTTTTACCCCAAAGCTGCATTGATGGCTTGACATACATAAATTAATAAACATAATAAATAATATAAACAGGTTGTAAAGACAAAGATTACATATTCATTTCAGTAGATATATTTAAAGCCTTTATCAAAATCCAACATACTTTTATAATAAAAGTCTTGGAGACCATAGAGCTAGAGGAAAGGTACACTAAGGATATATATAGAAATCCACAGAAAACACTATCATAAATTGAAAATAATTCAAAAAAAATTCTCTAAAATAAGAACAATACAGGGCTGTTCACTACTCCTAAAATTCAATTTTGCACTTAAAGCACTAGTTGAGCAATAAGGCATGAGAAAACAATTAAGGGATAAAAATAGGAAAAGATGTCAAAGTACTCCTACATATAGATAATATGATGTTTATAAATGATCTCAACATTCCACTAGAAAAGTTCTAAAAATTTTCAGCAATTTTAGATAGAAGGTGGGATGCTAATTCTATATACCATCATCAATCACATTAAGAAAGAGATCATGAACACATTCTTATTTATCATAACCTCTAGGAAAATAAAATATCTGAAAGGAAACCTAACAAAGATGTAAAAGATTTCTAGAATGAGAAACAAGCAAACGTAAATATATTGTGAATTAATAATATGAAAATTATCATTTTTCCTGAAACAGCAGATTCAATGTAATCTCAATTCTTAAAAAGTCTATAATTTTTATCACAGAAATAAAAAGAAAATAATTCTAACAATGTTTTCAGTAATGAAAAATCATTCTAAAATTCACATGAAACAATGGAAAACCAAAATAATAGTTATACTAACCCTGAGAAAAAAGAACAGTGCTGGGGGTACAATTCCAGGTTTCAAAATACGTTATTAAGTTGTTGTATAAAAACAGTATATTACAAGAAAAAGGACTTGTAGATCAATGGAACAAAATAGAATAATCAAACATAAGTACACATGACTACAAATCTAATATTTGATAAAGTTTAAGAAATATATACTAGAGAAAAAACACCAACTTTAATAAATAGTCCTGGGACAATGAATGTCCACACATAAAGTAATGAACCTAGGTCAATACTTATCAACCTGAACAAAAAGTAACTCCAAATGGAACACAGGCATCCATGTGAAACTCTGAAAGTACTAGGAGAAAACAAAGCTGGGGCTGAGATCAACAATTAACAAATGAGCCTTCAAAAATCCCAAAATTTCTATACAGCTGAGGGAGATGTCAATCGTGCGTAATAGATTTTCCCCAGTACACACACACACACACACAACTGAAAACACAAAACCAAAGGAAATTTAAAAATCCAAATAAGAAATGGACTATGAATCTGAACAGAGAATTTTCAGTGGACATAAAACAAAAATAGCTAAGAAATATTTGATAAAGTAACCATCATCCTTATAATTTGAAAATTTAAGATTAAAAGCACTTGAAATTTGATCTCATTGCAAGTCAAATGTCTAATATCAACATACCTACTGATAAAAATGCTGGGGAAAACATGGAGCAAAAAAGAATAATTACTCACTGTTGGTAGGTCTGTCTGAAAATTGATGCAGCCACTCTAGAAATCAGTGTGGATAATTTCTCTCCAAAGCTACAAGTAGATATACCATATGACCCAACTATACAACTCCTTGACGTGTACCCAAAAGGCTCAACCTTCTGCTCCACAAATACTTCCTTAGCATTATTGGTTGCTAAATGGCTAAATGTTAATTACTATAGAGCTAGGAAATGGAAATAATCTAAAGGCCCTTCAAATAACCAATAGAGACTCTAAATGTGATTCAAATACACTATGAAGTACTATTCAACTGTAAAGAAAAATGGAATCATGAAATTTATAAGTAAATAGATGAAAAAAGGAAGTAATGTATTGAGTGAGATAACCAAGACCATGAAAGCAGAAAATCTCATGTTCTCTCTCATTTGCAGCCCCCAAATCTTAAGATGTGAATATAAACAAGATTAAAGCAAAAACAAAAAAAAAAAAAGGATTGGGCACAGGGCTTCAGAGGCCAGTTTAAGGTATAGGTGATGTAAATGGAGAATAGAGAGACATAGAGAAAAGGGCTTTAATTTTAGAAGGAAGAAAATATGAAAGGAGAGGGAGGGAAGAGGGCTAAAAACACTAAGAATGTTAAATCTGTTTGGATGAAAAAGATGGTTTTCAAGATCCTTCCTGGGCTCTCTGCAGGGCCTCTACTCCCTGCATACTGCCTCTTTCTTCCTATCCCACCCAGCTTGCATCCAGAACCCTCTCCTCCTCGGCCCCTCTGCCCTCTTTGGGCACATAACATCACCCAGCTCAGCCTGTCT
>JABTXL010001671.1:10673279-10693832 GCA_025134845.1 Neodon shergylaensis
AAGGTAGGCGCTTTGTTTACGAGCTACCCAACCAGCACGGAGACCTGATCTCGGTGCCAGGAGTGCCAGCACTGGGCACGGAGACCTGATCTCGGCACCAGGCGAGCCAGCTTTGGGGAGAGCCATCATTGGGCATGGAGATCTGATCTCGGCACCAGGAGAGCTATCACTGGGAAGAGCCATCACTGGGAAGGTACATCAGTAGCCAAGAAGACCTGAATCTGTTAAAGAAGATCCATAGGGGAGCATTCGAAGGAAGAGATGGGCAGGCGCCAATGCAAGAATTCACCCAACAATCTGAAAAGCAACATGAAACCACCAGAAACCAGCGACCTCACAACAGGAGGACATGAACACCTTAATCAAGAAGAAGTAGAAAAAACTGACTTTATGAAAGTGATTGATGCCCTTAAACAACATGTAAAGAACGCCCTTATAGAAATGGATGAGAAATATAACAGAAAGTTTGAAGAATTGAATAAATTAGTGAAAGATACCCTAGAAAACCAAGGAAAAACAATCAAACAGATAATGGAAACAGTTCAAGACTTGAAAACTGAAAGGGAGGCAAAGAAGAAAACACAAACAGAGGGTCGACTGGACCTGGAAAATTTAAGTAAACAAACAGAAACTACAGAAACTAGCATAACCAACAGAATAAAAGAGATAGAAGAAAGAATATCAGATTCTGAAGATACCATAGAGAAAATAAACACACTGATCAAAGAAAACAGCAAGTCCAACAAACTCTCATCACAAAACATTCAGGAAATATGGCACACAATAAAAAGACCAAACCTAAGAATAATTGGAGTAGAAGAAGGAGAAGAAGTGCAGCTCAACGGTCCAGAAAATATATTTAATAAAATTATAGAAGAAAACTTTCCCAACCTAAAGAAAGATATACCTATGAAGGTTCAAGAAGCACACAGAACACCAAATAGGCTGGATCAAAAAAAAAACCATCCCCTCGCCATATAATAATCAAAACACAAAGCGTACAGAATAAAGAGAAGAATATTAAGAGCCGCAAAGGAAAAAGGCCAAGTTACTTATGAAGGTAAACCTATCAGACTTATACCTGACTTCTCCATGGAAACCATGAAAGCCAGAAGGTCCTGGATAGATGTACTGCAGAAACTAAGAGAACATGGATGCAAGCCCAGACTACTATACCCAGTCAAGCTTTCATTCACTATAAATGGAGAAAATAAAACTTTCCAGGATAAAAATAAATTTAAACAATACGTAGACACAATTCCAGCCTTACAGAAAGTAATAGAAGGAAAAGCACTAACCAAGGAGTCCAACAATGACCACAATAACTCAGACATCTAGAGACCCTTCACCAGCGCAACTCAAGGAAGGGAAACACACAAATTCTACAACTAAAAAAGTGACCGGAGTTAACAACCACTGGTCATTAATATCACTTAATGTCAATGGACTCAACTCACCTATAAAAAAGCACAGGCTAAGAGATTGGATAAGAAAACAGGATCCAACATTCTGCTGTCTACAAGAAACACATATCAACCACAAAGACAGGCACCTACTCAGAGTAAAGGGCTGGGAAAAGGCTTATCAAGCAAATGGACCTAAGAAACAAGCAGGTGTGGCCATACTAATCTCTAATAAAGTTGACTTCAAACTTAAATCAATCAGAAGAGATGGAGAGGGGCATTTTATACTCATAACAGGAACAGTTCATCAGGATGAAGTCTCAATCCTGAATATCTATGCCCCTAATACAAAAGAACCCACGTACATAAAAGATACATTGCTAAAACTCAAGACAGCCATCAAACCGCACACACTAATAGTAGGAGACTTCAACACTCCTCTCTCACCATTGGACAGGTCAATCAGACAGAAACCTAACAGAGAAACAAGAGAATTAATGGAGGTAATGAAGCAAATGGACTTAACAGACATCTATAGAACATTCCACCCAAATTGGAAAGAATATACCTTCTTCTCTGCAGCTGATGGAACCTTCTCGAAAATTGACCACATAGTCATTAACAAAGCAAACATCCACAATTACAAAAAAATATTAGTAACCACCTGTGTCTTATCAGATCACCATGGATTAAAGTTAGAATTCAACAACAATGCTACCCCCAGAAAGCCTACAAACTCATGGAAACTGAACAGTCAACTACTGAACCACACCTGGATTAAGGAAGAAATAAAGAAAGAAATTAACGTCTTCCTGGAATTCAATGAAAATAAACAAACAACATATTCAAACTTATAGGACACTATGAAAGCAGTCCTAAGAGGAAAGTTCATAGCGCTAAGTGCCCACTTAAAGAAAACAGAGAAAGCACACATTGGAGACTAAACAGCCCACCTGAAAGCTCTAGAAAAAAAAGAAGCAGACTCACCTAGGAGGAGTAGAAGACTGGAAATCATCAAACACAGGGCTGAAATCAACAAAATAGAAACACAGAAAACAATACAAAGAATCAATGAAACAAAAAGCTGGTTCCTGGAGAAAATCAACAAGACTGATAAACCCATATCCAAACTAATCAAATGGCAGAGAGAGAATTTGCAAATTAATAAGATCAGAAATGAAAAGTGGGACATAACCACAGACATAGAGGAAATTCAGAGAATCATTAGATCTTACTACAAAAGCCTGTATGCCACAAAACTGGAAAATGTAAAAGAAATGGACACTTTTTTAGATAAATACCATTTACCAAATTAAACCAGGAACAGGTGAACAATCTAAATAGACCTGTTAGTCGCGAAGAATTAGAAGCTGTTATCAAAAACCTCCCTACCAAAAAAAGCCCAGGACCAGATGGTTTCAATGCGGAATTCTACCAGAACTTCCAAGAAGACCTAATACCTATACTCCTTAATGTATTTCACAACATATAAACAGAAGAGTCATTGCCAAATTCCTTTTATGAAGCTACATTTACTCTGATACCAAAACGGCACAAAGGCTCAACCAAGAAAGAGAATTATAAGCCAATCTCACTCATGAACATCAATGCAAAAATCCTCAACAAAATACAGGCAAACCGAATCCAAGAACACATTAGAAAAATTATCCATTATGATCAAGTAGGCTTCATCCCAGAGATGCAGGGCTGGTTCAACATATGAAAATCTATCAATGTAATCCATCATATAAATAAACTGAAAGAAAAAAAAACCATATGATCGTTTCATTAGATACTGAAAAAGCATTTGACAAAATTCAACATCCCTTTATGATAAAAGTCTTGGAGAGGTTAGGGATACAAGGGTCATACCAAAATATATTAAAAGCTATTTACAGCAAGCCGACAGCTAACATCAAATTAAACAGAGAGAAACTCAAAGCCATCCCACTAAAATAAGGAACATGACAAGGCTGTCCACTCTCTCCATACCTATTCAATATTGTGCTTGAATTTTTAGCAACAGCAATAAGACAACATAAGGGGATCAAGGGAATTCGAATCAGAAAGGAAGAAGTTAAACTTTCATTATTTGCAGATGATATGATAGTGTACATAAGCGACCCCCAAAACTCCACCAAAGAACTCCTACAGCTGATAAACACCTTTAGTAATGTGGCAGGATACAAGATCAACTCCAAAAAATCAGTCGCCCTCTTATACACAAAGGATATGGAAGCAGAGAGGGAAATCAGAGAAGCTTCACCTTTCACGATAGCCACAAACAGCATAAAATATCTTGGGGTAACTCTAACCAAGGAAGTGAAAGATCTATTTGACAAAAACTTTAAGGCATTGAAGAAAGAAATTGAAGAGGATACCAGAAAATGGAAGGATCTCCCTTGCTCTTGGATTGGGAGGATCAACGTAGTAAAAATGGCAATTCTACCAAAGGCAATTTATAGATTCAATGCAATCCCCATCAAGGTCCCATCAAAATTCTTCACAGATCTTGAGAGGACAATAATCAACTTTATATGGAAAAACAAAAAACCCAGGATAACCCAAACAATCCTATACAATATAGGATCTTCTGGAGGCATTACCATCCCTGACTTCAAACTCTATTACAGAGCTACAGTAACGAAAACACTGTGGTACTGACATAAAAACAGAGAAATCAACCAATGGAATCGTATAGAAGACCCAAATTTTAACCCACAAAACTATGATCACCTCATTTTCGATAAAGGAGCTAAAAGTATACAATGGAATAAAGAAAGCATCTTCAACAAATGGTGCTGGCACAACTGGATGTCAACTTGTAGAAGAATGAAAATAGACCCATATCTATCACCATGCACAAAACTCAAGTCCAAATGGATCAAAGATCTCAATATCAATCTGAACACACTGAACCTGATAGAAGAGAAAGTGGGAAGTACCCTACAACAGATGGGCACAGGAGATCGCTTCCTAAGTATAACCCCAGCAGCACAGACATTAATGGCAACATTGAATAAACGGGACCTACTGAAACTGAGAAGCTTCTTAAAGCAAAGGACACTGTCACTAAGACAAAAATGCAACCTACTGACTGGGAGATCTTCACCAACCCTGCAACAGACGAAGGTCTGATATCCAAAATATATAAAGTACTCAAGAAACTAGACTTTAAAATGCTAATTAACCCAATTAAAAAATGGGGCACTGAACTGAACAGAGAATTCTTAACAGAAGAAGTTCAAATGGCCAAAAGATACTTAAGGTCATTCTCAACCTCCTTAGCAATCAGGGAAATGCAAATCAAAACAACATTGAGATATCATCTTACACCTGTCAGAATGGCTAAAATCAAAAACACCAATGATAGCCTTTGCTGGATAGGTTGTGGAGTAAGTGGTACACTCATCTATTGCAGGTGGGAATGCAAACTTGTGCAGCCACTTTGGAAATTAGTGTGGCGATTTCTCAGGAAATTCGGGATCAACCTACCCCTGGAACCAGCAATACCACTCTTGGGAAATACCCAAGAGATGCCCTATCATATGAAAAAAGCATTTGTTCAACTATGTTCAAAGCAGCATTATTTGTAATAGCCAGAACCTGGGAACAACCTAGATGTCCTTCAATGGAAGAATGGATGAAGAAAGTGTGGAATATATACACATTAGAGTACTACTCTGCCATAAAAAACAATGACTTCTCGAATTTTGCATGTAAATGGATGGAAATAGAAAACACTATCCTGAGTGAGGTAACCCAGACCCAAAAAGAGGATCATGGGATGTACTCACTCATAATTGGTTTCTAGCCATAAATATAGGTCACTGAATCTATAATTTGTGATCCTAAAGAAGCTAAATAAGAAGGTGAACCCAAAGAAAAACATATAGTTATTATCCCTGCTGTGGGAAATAGACAAGATTGCTGGGCAAAAAATTGGGACCTTGGGTTTGGGGTGGGGGTAACGGGAAATGGGGAGAGAAAAGTGAGAAGGGGAGGATGGAGGGAACATGGGGAAGCGGGATGATTGGGGATAAAACAAGGTTGGATAGAGGAGCAGGGAATCACATAACTTAATTAAGGGAACCACCTTAGGGTTGGTAAGAGACATGAACCTAGAGTGTCGCCCAGGTGCCCAGGGCAATATCCCCAGTTAGTTCCTTGGGCAGCTGAGGATAGGGATCCTGAAATGACCCTATCCTATAGCCATACTCATGAATATTTGCATATCACCATAGATCCTTCATCTAGCGATGGATGGAGATAGAGACAGAGACCCACACTGGAGCATCGGACTAAGCTCCCAAAGTCCCAATGAGGAGCAGAAAAGAGGGAGAACATGAGCATGGAAGTCAGGACCACGAGAGGTGCACCCATCCACCTAGAAAGTGGGGCTGATCTATTGGGAGCTAACCAAGGCCAGCTGGACTGTGACTGAAAAAGGATGGGAGAAAACCAGACTCTCTGAACATGGTGGACAATGAGGGCTGATGAGAAGCCAAGGACAATGGCATGGGGTTTTGTTCCTACTTCATGTTCTGGCTTTGTGGGAGCCTAGCCAGTTTGGATGTTCGCCTTCCTAGACCTGGATGGAGGGGAGAAGATTCTGGACTTTCCACAGGGCAGGGAACCCTGACTGCTCTTCAGACTGGAGAGGGAGGGGGAGAGGAGTGGGGGGAGGGGAGAGGGGCGGGAGGATGGGGAGGGAAATGGGAGGCTGGGAGGAAGCTGGGATTTTTTTTCAATAAAAAAAAATGTAACTTGAAAAAAAAGATGGTTTTCAAGATAGCCTTGTTTTTATTCAAGGAATAACATAGGCAGTGCTAGATTGTCTCAACTCTATAGTATGCAGATGTTCATAATTTATTTAGAGGTATGAAATTTCTCAGTTCCATCTGTACTTTCATAATAGCTAACTTCTTGAAACTTAAGGTCTTGCTGGTATTAAAGTAATAATTATTCAGATATTAAATGGTAATAAAAATTTATTGAAGACTGTTGCAATAAAAACAGAGATTAGATTCAGTTCAAATACATTTGAAAAGTAAAGGTCAAAGGATATTATAGCTGAGAAACAGAATAAGCTATCAAATTAGAAACTACAAAGTGAAGATATCAAAAGTAAGGCATTTCTAGATAAATCAATCTAACAAGATTCAGTATGGCGGATGACTACATGTTTAGTGTAGAGAATTCATCAAAAACTTCACTGTCATGGTTATTACTAAAACTGGGTAAGGCAAAACCAAGGAATCCAAGAGCAAAGTTTGCTAGGAAGAAAAGTTTGGAGGACCCTGACTCAGTCTGATGAAAGGCAGCAGGAAGAAAAGCCTCTTTTCTGGTTTTGTGATGCTGATTGAATAAAATAAAAATAAAAATACAAAAAAGAGGAAATCCAGATCCATTACAAAAAGCAATGAAATATTTTACAGCTTTGGAAGACAATGGACTTTGTGAAAATAGAGTAGTCTAAGACCTCAGTGTACTCAGTAAAAAATGATACCTATAATAATATCTTCTGTTGATTTCAAAGCCTATTAGGAACAGTTTTAATGGTGCCAAGAAATACATGAAGACTTGCCATCTTGTGCGTGTTCTAGACTGCACTGAGAAGCCACTGAATTAAAGCTACACTTTCAGTCTGTTATATTTTTAACTAGAAAGTGTGTTTGTGGTGTTCATGTGGTGGGGGGGGGGTGTGTGTATGAGAAAGAGAGAGAGAGAGAGACAGAGGGACAGAGAGAGACAGAAAGAGAGCACATGTGCTTGCTTGCTTTCTGTTATTCAGATCATTTTTAAATGTGGCCATATGGTAAATGAGCTGTAATGTCTCAGTCTCTTAGTAGCAAAGATGGAATATGGAACAAGTCTCCAAATAGTTCAGCCCAGCCATTGTGGGCCATAAAAGGGAGGAAAATATTCTATTTACCATCTTTCTCCTTGGAAAACTGCTATTTACATAGAGGTCAGAATCCTATATCCAGTGCCAGTTGGAATTAGAACAATCTATTCAATTGTCCTTTATGAGTCCAAACAACTGTTAGATCTCTGTAGAAATTGTGTGGATCAGCAAGTATTTGGAGGAAACAGCTGTGCTTGTCCATTACTAAACGCTGTTAACATGGCTAATGACTCAAATATGTGCAACCAAGAAAGAAGCACTTCCCTTCTCTCAGGAATGGCCGCTCTGTAATTGAACCTTGGTGTTTTTTTCTTCAGTGGATGTGTGTTTTGTATGTTCACATGTGCATGTGTGCTTTGGAGATACAAGTTATCCTGAAGTGTGGACAATTGTGGTAGTTATGTACATTTCTTCTCTGATCCTTGTTCATCCAGGAAAAACCAAAGAGTATATGTGATGCCTTTGTTTAGAAAAAAAATGGACAAAAGAGATCATCCACTATATAAAGTCTTGCTTGCTTTCTAGTACATTTCTGATTTCTCCCATTGTAGATACTGATCTCTCTGAAGGTTAATTTGCTTTAAAAGTTCTAGTCAGCTTAAAACAAAACACAAAGCCATCTTGCTTGTTCTGAAATGGTAACCACCGAGGAACAGAAAAGCTTATACTCCAGAAACAATAGATGGAAGTGAAGAACAGAGAAAGAGGTTGAAATAGGTTAAAACTTAAACAGGAGGATTTTTCAAAAAGTCCCTTTGTATCTATATCAAATCTGAGTGATAAACTGCAAGCTGCCATAAGGCATTCTGTAGTGACTTCAGATAGAAGAACAGGTTAAGTTGCTAGCTGGCACTGAAATTCTTAATGTGATTTCCAGAAAAAAAAACAGGAATATTCCTATTTGTTTAACTTGCTCTGATTGGGAAAGCTGGGATCTCTGACTCATACTAAGACCCTTAAGCCCTAATTCCAATCTTCTAACCTTTTCCATCGCATGGCTTTCAAGGTCTAAAGGATTGAGGATTGTTCGGCAACTGTGCCTTTAGATGGCAAATTGCAAGGCTGCCAAAATAAACAAACAAAAAAAATGAACAAATAAAATGTTACCTTCTCCAAAGAAAGTTGTTTGTACAGACATCTGTCAAGGTATATATGGGATATTCGAAAAAAAGAAAATGAAATCGACTTGTAAAAGCAGCAAGAAGTACCTCCACTTCCACCAAGCATACACTTAGCAAAGTCTACTCACATGCTAGCCCCTTAACCTTGAAATCTGTGGTAGCTCCTGCTTTCTTCTTGAAAGTAAAAAGAAGCATGTTTGGGGAATGCATTTGGGTCTACTTTCTGACTTGCTTGTTTTCCAACTATCATCTTTGTCTATGCACATAGTAGTAAAGCATTGATTTTGCTTATTTGGTAAGGAACTACTTATTTGCAATGACTTAACTCATATTGCGTGTGAGGAGTTGCCTATTGGATCTTTTGTGGTATTTTTGTTTTGCTTTACTTTAGTTTTAGTTTTGCTATCTTTTAGTAAATAGATGTGAAATTATCATAATCTCAAGAGTATAAAAAGTTCCATCAAAGAGGATGACCATATCTTCTACAAATTTAATAAACCAACAATGCATAGTACTGTTCCTCCAAACCCAATGAAACCTTCTCCTGTTCAGTAACAGAATAAAAATCAGCCAGGCAAGTACACAGCAAAGCCACTGAGCTAAACCACTCTGCAGGTAAAAAACAAAAAACAACAACAAAAAAAAAACCAGTTTATTGGGGAACAACCTACCAGGCTGTCTCACAAGGACAAAGAATAGTAGTAATCAGTAGGAAGACAAGCAGAGTGACGTCATTCTTAGCTTCTCCTTGGCTTGTAGTCTTCTTTATGGTCCTGCACATGAGTATGGGGCCTAATGTCATCTTTATATGAAGACCCCAGTGACACTGGATAAGGATTCATCTTAAAGACCTCATTGACTCTTAAGCATGCCATAGAAGACTTCAGGCCAAATACAGCAATATTCTGGTATTCTCAGCATCACTTCTGTGGAAATAGGACTCTGACATGTGAATTTGGGAAGTGGAAGTAAGACAAGTCAGCCTAAGGCAAAGCCCCTTCATGTTTCCCACATTTTTGTATTCTTACATCTTCCTGTCAGTTTCTGAGGAGCAAAGCAGATACCACTTCTGAATTGTCACAAACACTGAAACTCAAAGAGAGATGGAATAAAGTATAAAAGAACTAGACTGTTGCCAGTCAAGACCTGTAATTGACCTTTCAGTTTTCTCTTCCACACTACCGCTTCATAGGTTTTTATTATGTGATTTGACTGTATCAATGCAGGTTCCTCTCCCATGCACCACTTTTAATTCAAACATCTTCTCCTGTGGGCTAACCCTTTTCTTCACATAATGAATATGTGTTGCTCTCATTGGTTGATGATAAAGGCTACATTGGCCTCTAACAAGGCAGAATATAGCTAGGGGGAAAAAAAAACAAACTGAAAAATGTGAGAAGGAAGGGTGGAGTCAGGAGAGACACAAGCCAGCACCAAAGAAACAATTTGTCAATCAGAGCAACAGACTGAGCCCCCAAGGTCTAGTTGAAGAACAGAAGGAGGGAGAAGATGAGGAAGGAAGTCTGGACCGCGAGGGGTTGTTCCATCCACTGAGACAGTGTGCCTGTTCTAATGGGAGTTCACCAAATCCAGATGGACCAGGACTGAATGAGCATGCGATCAAACCAGACTCTCTGAATGTGGCTGAAAATGGGGGCTGACTGAGAAGCCATTGATAAAGGCACTGGGACTTTTTCTACTGCATGTACTGGCTTTTTGGGACCCTAGTCTATTTGAATGCAAAGCTTCCAAGGCCTGGATGTGGGGGGGGCTTGGACTTCCCACAGGGCAGGGTTCCCTGCTCTCTCTTAAGGAGGGAGGGGAAGGGAACAGAGGGAGTGGAGGAGCGGGAGGGAAATGGGAGGAGGGGAGGAAGTGTTGTGGGAGCTGCAGGATGCATTCCCTGCCACCCCAGCTCCCGGCCGCCTTGCTAGCCTTTCACCCAAAATAATTACATGGAAACTGTATTCTTTTAAACACTTCCTGGCCCATTAGTTCCAGCCTCTTATTGGCTAGCTCTTACATATTGATCTAACCCATTTCTAATAATCTGTGTAGCCCACGAGGTGGCTTACCAGGGAAGATCTTAACCTGCGGCTGTGTCGGGTGGGAAAATCATGGCGACTGCCTGACTCGGCTTCTTTTTCCCAGCATTCTGTTCTGTCTACTCCGCCTACCTAATTTTCTGTCCTATCAGGCCAAGCAGTTTTCTTTATTAGTTAACCAATGAAAGCAACAGATAAGATACAAGACCCACCTCCATCAAGGAAGTGTAAATTTTTTAATGGAAAAATAAAAAAAAAGAAACGATTTGTCAGCAAACCTGTAAATGCCATGGCCAAGTGGCAATGCATAGATTAATAGTAATAGGTTAATTTGAATGTAAGAGCTAGTTAGTAATAAGACTGAACTATAGGCCAAACATTCTGTAGTTAATATTAATTCTCTGAGTGATTATTTAGAAGTGACTGCACAGGTGGTATTGGCACACGACTTTAATCCCAGAACTCGGGAGGCAGAGGCAGGAAGATCTCTATGAGTTTGAGGCCAGCCTACTTTACAAGAGCTAGTTCCAGGACAGGCTTCAAAGCTACAGCAAAACCCGGTCTTGAAAAACAAAAGAAACGAAAAAACAAAAGTGACTTCAGGACAGGACTGGACAGGGAAACCTCTGTTTACAATCTTTTAAGAACATAATTGTATTTCTCACTAATTATGAATCTGATGTATTCTTCAGTATTTTTCAAATATTTTTTTTCTGTTCAATATCTATGATCTCCTCACATTGTTGACCCTATCAAAGTTCAAGCTTAGCCTGAAGCCAAACTCATTTTGATTTATTGTTCTATCACAATTGTGGTGGTGTTTGGGATGTAGTTTATAATTATGGTGCATTACTGTATTATTTATTGAAAAAGATAGAGCTCATGCTAGTAATAAGAGCTAGTAATTTAGTTTCTCATTCAAGGAGACCTGACATGTGACATCTTGCTTTCTATTTCCGTACTAGAGAAACAAACATAAGTCAATCTATCAATATTTTAGGGCACTATGAATTTATCCTTACAATTCTACAATATCATTCTCTTTCTTTATTCTTCGTATATGTGTACAAAGCAGATTTAAGGAGTACTTTTCTTGCTTTTCTAAATGATGTAATCACTGGCCCAATGCAATAAGTTCTGCACCATGAGTCTAGGGGCAACCTTAAGAGTATCAAAATTATTGGCAAAACTTTCTAACTTAGCCTAAACACCCCACAAAGGAATATAATTTTTTTCAGAAACAGAAGTTTTAGCTAAAGAGTTATCCTGTTGGAATATAATACAGGCTACAACTTGGTCACTTAACATTAGGAAATAAGGTAAAATTTTCCTGTATGCAGTGAGGAATAAATCTCTTGAAAAGAAGACGTCATGCTGGAAATAGAATCAAATGTTGAGTCAATATTTCCTCATTCACATTTTTGTTTCCATAGAATTTTCCTGTTTAGAATAAAGTTATTGGTACATGTTGGATACTACTGAAGCTGAACTGATTCTGCACACACAAATATCTAGTCATTCAGGTACACATTAATCGAAATTCACAAGTGACTCTTCTAGAGTGAAAAAGACAAGTCAGTAGTTCTATCAGTTCAGTAATCACATAAAAATTATTTTAGAAGTATTTCAGAAAGATTTAATTGCAAGAAACAATCACCAGACAGTAATTTAAATAGAATGTTATTTACTATAGGGCTTTAGTTATTTTCAATATTATAGATATTGAGGACCAGATCCTGGACCAGGCATATATACTGAACTATAGAAAAATTTCTAATCAATGTTCTATTGAAGGAGCCTTTTTCTCTGCTGCTATCAGAAATGTTGTATAGGTGATGGCTGCATCTAAAATTGTGTTCTGGAAGATCACTTTTCATAATGGTCATCCAAGATCACAAAAACCACAGCCTTTACTACCATATTTAGTACATCATAGCCCATAAAACCTGTGACTAGTCTCTGGTAGAAAAATAAAGAAACCAATACATAACTATACTTACCTTACTGAAAGAAATCAACCAAATTAGCAGAAACACAGGTTGTATCAAAGTTCTATATATGCTAATTCATACACTTTAAAGGAAAATATTATGTTTAGTATAATAATAAATAAATTTTAGGAAGTTAGATTTTAATCATCCAGTCTTCATAATGCAGGAAAACAAAGGAAAGCTGAGAGTCCTCTGCCACAAACTCCATGAAGGACATCTCGACCATAAACTAAAGAAGAAGAAAATCATGATACTCCCAAGGAAGAAAACATACTGTATATATAAACTTTTATGTGCATTTTATAGTACACATAGATCTCACAGAAACCATGATGTATCATAAAAACACTTACATAGCAGAGTTACTGAACTTCAGAAATCTGACGTTTGGGACTGCATCCCTTTCTGCCCTGGTGGAGTAGCATCCTTTGCTTTCACCCACTAAATGCCTCGGGTATTTATTTACCCCACTGTAGGTAGGAGAGTCAAAAAATGTTTTCCAGATATGTTAAAATGTGCTCTTGATGGAAAATTATAAAGCAAAATTAAAGAAACATTAAAGAACAAAGTTGAATACTGTTTGGCATTAAAAAATTTATGAGAGGAGTACCGTGAGCAACAAGCATGTATAGAAGTATCATTGAGATTTATATATAAGAATGAATGATGCTTCTCTACATAAATATATATATACATATTTTATATCATATATAATTATTGCAGGTGTATATAACTAAGAGCAATAATGATAATTTCAAAGGTGGTTGTAGGAGAGAAAACTTTAAGCAAAGAATGGAGTTGAAACTCAGAGAGATTTTCTGATAGTTAATTTTAATATGTCAACTTGACTAGGCTATAAGATTTTGGCAAATACCTTTTGTAGTATACTTAGAATGATTATTATATTAACATTTGAATTAACATGCTCAGTAAAGTTAATTGTCCTTTTTGGTTTGGGTGGACCGCATCTAGTCAACTGAAGACATGGTCAGGGTACTCCACCTGCCTGTCTGTTAAACTAGGATACTATATAGTTCAAGATTTTGGGTTGCATCTTGAATCAACAGGTCCACCACTCTTTAGGCCTACAGACAAACTGGAGTTACACATTGTTTTTCTTGTGTCTAGCTTGCAAATTGTAAGCTGACATTTGTTACTGGCCTTGATTATCTGACCCCATTCCTTATACTAATTATCGACTTCTTATATCCTATATCTTGTTGGTCCCGTTTCTCTGATTTTAATCCAAGTAAGTATAAATGTTAATCTGTGAACTTGAATAATTCAGTTCACTTCTCTTAGCCTCAGTTTTTATGGTTGTGAAAATGAGGTTTATGTAAACTCCTATGTCCTCAGAGTATTGTTGTCCTGAAGGGATAAAAGTTTGGTAGTATTTCTGAATATAAGTTATAAAGAGTATCTGTAGTTAAAATGTGTCTTCCCTACCATCACATCTATCATGGATTACTGGGGAAAAGTATCCACCACCTTTACTGTTGTCCTACTTCAAAAAATGATTTAATTATACTGTGTTCCACTTGATAAAAGATTTTCCATATCACCCAGTTAAAACAGTGGTGATTATTTATGGTTGCATCATTCAGAAAGAAATTTACAAGAGTTAAACACTCAATTGTCAACATAATTTTTATTCTGATAAACATTATTTTTAATTGAAAGAATTAAAAAACAATTATTGGATATTAAAAGGAGTCTTTCAATATCAAAATATAGGCATTGGATTCTTATTAGTCAGTGGCAGTAGTTAAAGAGTTGGGTAGAGAATCACAGTAAAAGCCCACAAAGTCAAGTTGACAATTCATTCCATTAGATTTCTTTAAAGTTCCATAAACTAGAAGATATAGAGTTTTATTTCTTAATGAAATATTCATCTTCCATAAGGAACCATCACTTTCACAAACAATACTCTTGGCTAAAAGCATTAGAAGTAAGAGAAATTCCAAACAGATTTTAAAAAGAAATTACAACTCAGTAAATTCTCTTTCCTGTCTTGCCCTGTTTGCACTTTCATTGTTTGCTGTTGTTAATTCCAAAAGCCAGATTTTCTTTCCTCTCTTCATTCCTCTCATAATTGAAACATGGGTAACTTATTCTGACACAAAGACTTTATGCTCTGGAGGAAAAGATTCTGGACCCTAGATTTAAATTCTAATTTGAAGTCCTCCTGAACCAAATTCATCCACTTCTGAAAACATACAGTAATAAAATTGTGAAGGCATTATTAAATCTCTGTATAATCCACAGCTGTTTAAACACATCTAGAGAGAAAGGGGGTTTCTTCCTCTCTTCGGTTTAGATTAGCATGCGGGCACGAATATTGCCATAAAGTAGTAATGAAGATATTATCCTTGAATACAAATAAATTAGTAAAAATTAAAAACCCAAATACCTTAAAGAGCACATGCCTCCTAGAGTTATTTATCAAAAGTTAATCATAGAATCTCACTTCTATGATATCACCAATGTAAAGTCAAATTTTTTTAAATTATTGAGTTTATTATACACTATATGCCACATTATTTAATAAAAATATTTTTTAAATAATATGTATTGTTATAAATTACTTAAAAAAAAATCCTAACTTCTTGACAGGCCATTAAGAAGTCCCAAAGGAAAAGTGTAATTTTGCTTCCCAAAGGTTCAGAACATATTTGACTGAAGAACCTTTCTTACACAAGAACATACCTTAATTAATATCACACCTGAAGCTTCTGTAGAGGAGTTTAAAACTGCAGGTTTGAGATCCCATCTCACCTTTGCCTGCACTCATATGCCCCAATATCATAAATTCATTTAGGTGGGGAACATTTTCTCTTTTTTGAAAATAACGCTCCAAAATCAACTTCCTTCCACTGTCAAAACACACTTACTATTAAAAACATTCCTCAGTGCTATTCTTTGCTAAGAGACAATTTATCCAATCAACTAGTTGAAAACAGAAAGGTAAAATTGAAAATGCCTACATTTATCTTTGCTTCTTCCTTTGCAATAGTGTGACTTTGGGTATTTGGAAAGTTCTCATTTTCTCTAAATATCCTGTGCTCTATAATGTGAGTGTAATTGTAACACTTGTACTAACATTCAAGTGAGCCAAGCCTAAAGCAATGTGTCTGACATGTAACATGTATTTAAATCACCAAATAAATGTATTTAAATCACCAAATAAATACATAAATCACTCCTCTCAATCTCATTTGATGTTTCTTGTACTTTTCAAGTTTTCCCTTAAGGTAAGACTACAATATATATTCTTAGAGGCAAACTTACTAACAGAACTGCACTAAAATGATATACATTATGTATCCTTTGCAGTTCCAAACCGAATCTCATGCTTATTCCCTGTTATTTTCTGTGCCAGTCATGTTGGGCCTTTGACAGTTCTTTCAGTGGGTAACACATGCTATTCCTTGTGTCTGAGACACTCTTCCTGTCTCCTGTTTTTCTTAATCATAATCATATTAAGGTGGAAAAAAACCCTTCTTTAGAATGTTCTCATGAAAGTAATTCTATCAGTGTAATTAGGAACAATTTTACATATTTACTAAGGAGGGTGTGAAGATTCGGTAACTTCATTTCTTTGAAGTATATTAGAGAATTCCTCTGTTCCCTTCTATTTGACCAGTAGTTTGTGATAGAAAAAGCTCTCTTCTTGAGAAACTTCTCCTTTGCCCTGTGGATAATCTTCTTCATGATTTATGATACCATAGGAACTTATTCTAGGTATGAGTAACTCAGCCCTGAAAGAGATAGAAGTTTGACAAGGAAAATTAATGGGACTTTTCCCACAATGACTTTGGACCTTAGGCAAGAGATGACATCAAACACTGTACAGAGAACATAATAGAATCTGATATTCTCTGATTTTGGATGCAGTCTGGCAAAGTAATCTCAGAGCTCCTCCAGACTGTGAAATTTAACCTTCTTCACTGTTGCCACAAAATCTAGTGGCTGTGTTTTGATCTTTCAGGTGACCTATGCTTATCTTGTCCACTGGCATTAGAAACTGAGGACCTGAAAGAATGGGGCAGACAATAGTCTAATGCTGTAGACGAACTTACTTCAGTTTCAGTGGACTTTTTGGTACAACACTGAGACAATGGGGATGTTCTATCGGGAACTCACCAAGGCCAGCTGGCCTGGGTCTGAAAAAGCCTGGGATAAAACCGGTCTCGCTGAACATAGCGGACAATGAGGACTACTGAGAACTCAAGAACAATGACAATGGGTTTTTGATCCTACTGCACGTATTGGCTTTGTGGGAGCCTAGGCAGTTTGGTTGCTCACCTTACTAGACCTGGATGGAGGTGGGTGGTCCTTGGACTTCCCACAGGGCAGGGAACCCTGATTGCTCTTTGGGCTGACGAGGGAGGGGGACTTGATTGGGGGGGGGTGGGAAAGGGGAGGCGGCGGTGGGGAAGAGACAGAAATCTTTAATAAAAATAAATAAAAATAATATAAAAAAAAGAAAAAGAAAAGAAAAGAAACAGTGATCTATAGAAGGTTATTTGGGTTCAGAAAGAGCAGCCCTGTCTCAACTGCCTGGCTCCTGCTGCGAGTTATATCTGGGAAAGTGCAGAAGGTCATATCCAGATTCAGGGTACACTGATCAGATGGGGTTCTATAGTTATTTTCTGACATAAAATAAGAATATTCATAACCTACAAATTAAATGCAAATGTGTGTCAAAGGAGGTATGAATTACATCCAAGAACAATCCAGGGAACAAAACTCACTTGAGGTAAAAAGGCCCTCTGCTTTTTTTCCTGGCACCTCTTTCATGGTTTCCAAGGCATTTGTCAGCATGTGTCATTCTTTTGACCAGAACAGCAGTGTGGTTCTTGAGAGCTATTACTATGTATCAAGACCTCCCAAGGCCTAGCCCCAGTTTATTTTCCTGGCAAAGTTCAAAGAGAAAGGAAATCTCTTTGGGGCCCAGAAGCTGGTGATGTGAAACTTGGTAGAGATCCAAAAAGGAAGGTATCTTTCTTGATGCTGCATCTGCTCTAGAAATGAACTCCTTCTGTTTCTATTTTTTTCAAATAATTTATGAACTTCTAAACCTTCATAACGTTGGTCTACTGTGACTCCTTCCAGGTCTGAGATTGTTTCATCCAGAAATATTTGTTCTATCCCTTCAATCACCTTTGTAGTGAGTTTATTTAAATTGCTGATATTATCTTGATCTACCCTTGCTGGTTTTGGATGAATCTTGGAATTCATCTATTTCTAGATCTTCTAACTTAATGTAATATAGGCTTTTAACATATTCACTTATAATATTCTGAAATTTTGATGCCTGGCATACTGTTTCTCCATTCATCTCTAATTCTGCTAATTCAAATCATCTATTTCTCTCTTTTGTTTAATTAGGAAGAAGAGAATATGTGTCTAATTTGTATATCTTCTTAAAGAAATCATCTCTTAGATTTGTTGATTCTTTGCATTGTTTTCTTTTGATCTGTTTTATTAATTTCTACTGTGATTTTTGTTGTTTCTATCTGTCTACTGGTTTGGGATTGCTTAATTCTATTTAGAAAATCTTGAATTAGGATACATGTTGTTCTTTATTTCTTTTAAAGTTTCTTATGATTGCCTTTTATGCTAGGATGTGGTCTATTTTAGAAAAACTTCAGTGATCTGAGGAGCACAATGTAAATTCTTTGGTGTTTACATGGAACATTCCACAGATATGTGTTAGGTCTTAGTTTTAGGATATCATTTAGTCCTCTTTATTCTTTTATTCAGATTACTTAACTATTAGATAAAGTAGAATATTCACATAATCAATTAATATGTTGGAGTTAATATGTGTCTTTAAGTTAAGTAGCACCTTGTTTCTAAAATTGGATGAAACAGAGTTTGGTGCCCTTAAGTATAGAATAATAATAGCATAATAATGTCTTCTTTTTTTAATTGTTGCATTAACTAACATATTCTTCATTAGCACTTCTAATTAGCGCAATTATTTTGGCTTATGTCTATTTTTGTCAGATATTAGTATAGTGATACTAGCTTGGTCCTTAGTCCCATTGTCATAGAATACTTTTCCCCTATCCTGTGAGTTTATTTGAAGGTAAAGTGAGTTTCTTGTAGAAAACAAAAACTATATTTTGCTTTTTACTCACTCAACTAACCTGTTCATTTTGATTGAGGAACTTACGTTGTTAATTTTAAAAGTTACTATCGAAAGATGTATATTAATTGCTCTTATTTGGAGCTTTTTCTTTTCATGTTCTTAATCCTCATGTGTGTTTCAGTAGTTATAGCTTCATTTGCTTTATTTCTATTTTCTCTTGTTTACCTCTCTCTTCATTTCAAAGTTTTTCTTCCAGTATTCTCTATAGGACTTGTTTGATAGGCATTAATTCTGTTAGCTTATTTATGCAAAGGAAAGGTTTTCCTTCTCTTTCAATTCTGATAAATTTGCTTTGTACAGTAGTCTCGGTTGGTATCCATGGTACTTTATAACTTGAAAAGCACTGCTCTAGCCTTTTCTGTCTTTTATAGAAATTGAGGAATAAACAGTCATTCTGATGGTTGCTACCTTTTATATGACTAATGGTTCTTTTCTTTTGCTATCAGTACCCTCTTTGTCCTGTATGTTTAACATTTTAAATATAATGTCTAGTCAGAATTTTCTTTTCTGTCACTGTAAGTGGGGTGTTTTGTGTTCAGCTTATATGTGTTCTTTCCTTTGGGGAAAGTTTTCTAATGTGATCCTCTTTAAGTTCTGGCAATGTCATTAACTTGAGACTTTTTTTTCCTCATCTATGCCTATAATTTAAAGATTTTTGTCGTTTCATGATGTAGTAGTTTGAGTGAAATACCCCCACAATCTCAAACATTTGAATGTCTTGAATTTTCCCTTCTGGGTTTGGTTTTGCTTTTGTCCAAAATTTCCTTTCTGTATTACAAATCTTCCCTTTTTGAATGGTAATATATCTTTTGTATCATTATATGATGGAAGTATGTAATTTGGTTTCTGATTTTTACAGGAGTTTACAATGAATAGATTTCCTGAGTTGCAGAGGAGACTGAATTTTCAACAACGAACAGATTTCCTGAGTTGTAGATGAGACTGGTTTTTCAACAATGTAGATAGTGTAAAACATTATGGGATTTTTGAAATAGGACATAATGCAGTTTCCAGTATGATATAGTCATGAGACTATGGGGGCAGAAAATAGAATGTAATAGTGTGAGATTTTCCCTATAGTCATGGGCTTTTGAGTACTTAGTTCCAAGTTATTAGTATTGTTTCAACATTTTGACAGGTATGACCAAGCCTTTTTTCCCCCTTTTTTCCTGCTCATACCCCTATGTCATCAGATTTAACACTTCCTTTGCAACTATTCCTTGTGAATTATTTATATTAGTGCATTCTGTTTTATTTGTTTCTTTGTTTCTTATATAATTACATTGATTATTAATTCTTTTTCTTCTTCCACATGCTCCTACATACACCACCTTTATCTTTATCAGATTCATAACCTGTTTTTCCATTAATTGTTGTTACATGCATATATGTATATGTGTACAAATGCATATGTTTTTTTCTCCCTTCCTTTCTGCCTCTCCCTTTCTTCCATCCTTTCTCTTTCTTTCTTTCTTTCTTTCTTTCTTTCTTTCTTTCTTTTTTTTGATAGTTTAAGAAGGTTTGATTGTAGATGCTCAAAAGTCATAGAATTTGACTGTGGCTCATCTGGATCTAGTCGTTTTCTTTATTTGGAAGACTTTTTATTAATATCTCAATCCCTTTTGTTGTTGTTGTTCAGGTTGTTGGCTTGTTGACTTCTTGGTTAATTTTATTGGTTTGATTGAATCTAGAAATTCATCAATTTTTTTTAGGTTTTCCAAATTAATGGAGTAGATGTTTTTAAAGTACTAATCCCTTATAATATTCTGAATTTCTTTAATGTTTGCTTTAATGTGTCCCTGTTTATTTCTGATTCTCTTACTTTCATTTGTTTATTTCTCCCTTCCTCTGCTTTCCTCTTTGTGTCTCTCTCTGTCTTCTCTCTCTCTCTTCCTTCCTCCCTCTTTCCCCCTCCTTCCCTTCCTCCC